>SMDT01001321.1:0-98110 GCA_005392925.1 Aquilaria sinensis | reverse complement strand
CTGTCCCTATATGGGAGCCACACACTCCTTCATGTACTTCTTCAAGTACTTTTTTGGCGTCATCCTCGCCTATACATCTTTGCAGAGGAGTTGCGTACCCTTGCCTGTATAGTTCTTCTCCAATGAGGAAGTACCTCCCTGCACGCTTTCGGACCTTTGCGGCTTCTTTAGGATCCTCGGGAAGCTCTGAAGTTGCCAAATATTTCTTGAGGGAGCTTTGCCATCCCTCCCCCGAGGTTTTTATGCACATTAACTCCGTGCTGGGGTGTTCTAGCACTTCGGTGGGTTCCTTAGCTTTGGCCAAGGCATCCGCTTGGGTATTATCCTTCCGGGGCACGTTCTTTATGTGCACCGAGTCGAAATCCTCAATGAGTTTCCGAACGAGATCGTGATACTTAGCCAAAATTGGGTCCTTTGCCGCATATTCTCCCCTCGTCTGTCGGACTACTAATTGTGAATCGCTGTGGGCCACAAGGTTCTTCACACCTACTTTTCTGGCCATTTTCAGTCCGGCTATGAGGGCTTCATATTCGGCAATGTTAATGGTAACATTAAAACTGAATTTGACTGCTTTAGAAGCTTCCATGCCTTCGGGACCCTGAAGGACTATTCCAGCTCCTTGATGCTCTGCACTTGACGCTCCATCGACGAAGAGCTTCCATTCTGGATCAGTTGCTGTTTCACTTCCCTCGAGTGGTTCGATCTTTTCAATCTCAGGAATCTCGGCAATGAAGTCTGCAAGTGCCTGAGCCTTTATTGCCTTTCTAGGCTCGTAAGTAATGTCATATTCACCGAGCTCGATGCACCATTTTGAGAGTCTTCCCGAATGCTCCACCTTTTTCATCACATCTCGCAGGGGCAAATTACTTCGTACGGTGATGGCGTGTCCTTGGAAGTAGGGTCGTAATCTCCTACCCGCCAGTACTAACGCGTAGATGGCTTTTTGGAGCAACGGATACCTCGTCTCGGCGCTGTGCAGGGACTTGCTTACGTAATACACCTGCCATTGTTTCCCAGCCTCTTCTTTCACTAAGACAGAACTTACCGTTTTTTCAATGACTGCAAGGTAAAGGATGAGAGGTTCCCCCTCCCGAGGTTGTCGAAGTGTTGGGAGGCGAGTTAGATAACTCTTGAGCTCTCTCCAGGCTTTCTGGCATTCTGCATTCCATGGGTGTTCCTGGTTTCCGGAGGTTCCACCTTCCTTGGAGACTTTGGTGAGTACTTCGAAGAACGGGCGACATCGGTCACCATACCTAGAGATGAATCTACTTAGGGAGGTGATCCTCTCGGTAAGCCTCTGTATGTCCTTGATAGACGTAGGTGTCCAGAAATTCAGCAGGGCTTTTACTTTCTCAGGGTTAGCGTCTATTCCCCTTTCTGACACCATAAACCCGAGAAATTTTCCCGCGTTTACCCCGAACACACATTTTTCGGGATTAAGGCGAATGCCGAACTCTCGAAGTCGCTGGAAGGTTTCGGTTAAGTCGGTGATATGATTACCAGGTACTCTGCTCTTGACTATCATATCATCGACGTACACTTCCATGTTCTTACCGATCTGTGCGTCAAATACTTTGTTCATCAGTCTTTGGTAGGTAGTTCCTGCATTTTTGAGCCCGAAAGGCATTCTGACATAGCAGTAAATACCTATCTCTGTGATGAATGCTGTTTTTTCCTCATCCTCAGGGTTCATTCGGATCTGATGATACCCGCTAAAGGCGTCGAGGAAGCTAAGCAGTCCGTACTCGGCAGTTGTGTCTACCAACTGATCTATGGCCGATAATGGATAGGAGTCTTTTGGACACGCATCGTTTAAGTTTCGGAAGTCGATGCACATTCGAAGCTTTTCACTGCCCTCCTTTGTGGCTATGACCACATTGCTGAGCCATTCGGGGTATTTTACTTCCCTTATTACCCCGGCCTCGATGAGGCGATTAACTTCGGCTTTGACGAAGGACCTTTTGTGAGCTGATAGATTCCGTTTTTTCTGCCGAACTGGTCTAACGTGTGGTTGCACTATAAGATTGTGATGGATTATGATGGGGTCAACCCCAGGCATATCCTTCGGCGAATAAGCAAATAGATCTTTGTTCATGCACAAAAAGGATACAAGCCTCTTTTTGTCCCCTTCGGCCAGTTTCTTTCCAACTCGGGTGTTTCGGCCGGGGATTAATTCTACATCTTCTGTTTCTATTTTTTCGAGGCTTTCCGTTTCTTCTGCCTTTGCCTTTTCGTCCATCAAGACCTTTTTTCCTTCTGTCGAAGTCTGTACCTGGATCTTGGTCGGGCTTTGCCTGGCCCTCGTGAAGACTTTTCTAACCTCGGCTTGATCAATGAAGATTTCAGCATCTTCGTCTTCGGTGGCGAAGGTGACCGTTAAGTACCTTACATCTGGCCGAATGTGAAAATTACCCTGAGTCTGCCTTCCCAGAATGGCGTTGTATGCTGACGGTACATCAATGACTATAAATCTTGTTCTGCCAGAGGCGATTAAGTCTTCTTTGCTTTTGGAGGAGACCCCTTTCAGCATCACGGGCAAGTCGATGTACCCAAGGACTAGGAGTTCAGATGGTCCGACGCCGAAGGTGGGGGAACTGACTGGGCTAAGGTCGCTTTTTGAGATATCTAATTTTCCCAGCAGATGAGAAAAAATGACGTCGGCGTTCGAGCCGTCATCGAGGAGTACTCTCTTGACGTCCCAGCTCCCTATTCTTGCCATGACAAGGAGGGGGTCGTCATGAGGGAATTTTATCACAGACCCATCCCTACGGGTGAGCCTTTGGGAGGTGCTCCTGTACTCCATGATGGAGACTTCTCTCATCTTCCTTTTTCTCTCGGCCGAGGGCATCCCCGTAGTGATGGTTTGGATGATCCCCGCCGAGGGTGGCAGACTTTTCCGGGGACTTCGGTCCCGTCGTCTATCTGAGTCATACTCTTCATCATCTGCTCTCCTTTGCTCTTCTTTTCTCCCTTTCGGAGAGGGCATCCGCAGATATCGCCGAAGTTGCCCCTGTTTGATCAGGGACTCGATGTACTTCTTCAACTGGTAACAGGCTTCAGTGTCGTGGCCATGTTCTCGGTGAAATTGGCAGAATTTCTTCATATTCCTTTTATTTTCCGGGGCCATGGCCTTTGGCCTTGGGATTGCTGTCCCTTGCCTTTCTAGGGTCATCAGAATGCTAACTCTTGTGGTGTTCAGGGGAGTGAATGCTGCGGGCCTTTTCCCTCTTTGCATGCGGGACCGTTTTCCCTCGTTCTGCTGGTGCGGCTGGTGGCCAGGCCCTTCGGTGCGAAGGTGTTCTGCCTTAGGTCCCCCCATTCTAAGTTCTTCAGCCGTCATGTGCTGTTCGGCTCTTCTGTAGAATTCCCCAAGAGTTTCTTGGGGATCTTTGGAGAATTCATAGAACAGCTGGGAGTCCCTTCGCAGTCCTCTGACCATTGCCAAGATGCGAATTTCCGGTCGAAAGTCTGGTACGCTCAGCGCTTCTCGGTTGAATCTTTCAACATAATCGCGGATGGTCTCCCCTCCTTTCTGCGCTATGTCAAACATTTGCACTGGCATTTTGGCAGTTGGCCTACTGCCAATAAACTGTTGGGTGAAAGCAGTAGATAGTTCTTGGAAGCTCAACAAACTTCCCTGGGGCAAAGAGCCATACCATGCTGTTGCTGGTCCTGAGAGTGTCACCTCAAAGCATTTACAGAGCGTGGCGTCGTCCGCGCCATGGAGCACCATGCTTCGCTTGTATTTTGTCAGGTGCACCTGGGGGTCACTTCGCCCATCATACATTTCCAGACGAGGAACCCTGAAATCACTGGGCATAGGCGCCTCTACTACCTCGCGTACGAAAGGCGACTCCTCTCCGGTGTAGGAGTCGGACAACCGGGACCAGACTGGTTTTCGGGAGATCTGTTTCTCGACCTTTTCCAGCCTTCCCAGGATCCTTTCCATGAGGGCGGCAGTGCTGGTTTCTTCCTGCCGTCGTGTGTTTGCTGGTAGTGGCGAATTTCTTCTTCGCCTTGGGGAACGACTCCGGCGAGGGGGAGAAGGGGACCTCTGGTAAGGGGATGCGCTCCGTCGACAGGAGGCCCTGGTCTCTTTTGGGGCTCCCCCTCTGGCGGGGCGCGTCTCAACGGGTTCACCATCTGTTGAATATGCGTCAAGGGAGTCTCCACTCCCTGAACTCCGGTGAGTAGATCGCGAGCTCCTTTCCCGACGGATGGTCGAGGGTGAGGCTCTCTGAGTGGGTGAAGGTTGGGGCAACCTCTGATCAAGTTGCTGAGTGATTTCGGCAACGATAGAACGCTGGAAATCCCGTAGGAAGCTCATCGTTACCGTTACTGGACGGTCGTCCTCCATCATGGATGTTTCTGCCACAGGCAAAGGGGTCGCCTGTTGAGTCTCAGGTGCGAGGGGGGATCTTGGAATCCCTTTATCCTTCGAGCGCCGAGTCTCCACGACGGTGACATGGGACAGGGTTCCCACAGACGGCGCCAAATGATGGCCTACGGCGGCTTCATCGTGTGTCATTGTAAGAGTTGGGAGGGCTTCTGATAGAGGAGAACACTTTGAGAGGAGATTCCCCAGTGGAGGATACCTGAAATACTTTCAGAAAAACACGGGTTAGGAGGTTCCCGGTGTGCGTTCCCGGGGAGGAGCCTCCGACGCCCAAGTCAGTATTTTCAGATAACTGGATTATGTGCTCTTTTGTGGATTCAAAGAGAACTTTTCATCTTACCCTTCTAGAACGCTTTCTAGGTGTTTTATATAAGAGGCGTGCAGAAGCCATTCCCCTCTAGTGGTCATCCCAGATTATGACACGTGTCCGGCGGGATGCGATCCCTACTTTTTCGGGAACAAAGGGATGTGTATCTCAGCGAAAGTCGCTGGGCTGACAGCCTAGTCATTCCGAGGGCGTCATATCGAGGCGTCCCTCTGATGGCGTGTCCCAGTGATAGCGTGTCAGAATGTACTTGGGGGACGACTTTATGGGGAGGTGTCAGAGGCTCCTTAAATGCTTTGTTCGTACCTTCCGAGGTTACTCTAACGTCTCGGGGCATATATTACCCGAGGATGGTTCCTCCGAGGGGTACTTCTGTTTCCGAAGAGGGTTCGATCGTTCTACCGAGGTTGGTCCTACCATTGCCTGAGGGAGCGAATTCCCTATATTAGGCCAGGGGGATCGTTTATCCTTCTGACCTCGGCTGGTAGTTTCCCTCTGCCGAAGTCAGTACTCCGCCAAGTTTGGGAGCTCGGCCGTTGATGGGCACCTCGGCTATCAGAAAAAATAAGAAACAAAATGTGAATAAGAAGATATAACACGAAAAGGTGCAAAAGAAACAGGTAAAAAAATGAAAAAAAAACTGTACAAAAATTTAAAATAGAAAAAGTGGGAAAAAATGAAAGAAAAACTATGGAAGAGAAAAAAAGTTAGACTGTCCAGCAGTGATTCGAACCCGCGAGGCTGCATAGGAACTCTCTACACCTAACCATTGCACCAATTCCAGACATTTGTTGCAGTTTTGTAGAAATTCATAAGTACTCAATTTGGAGACGGTGCAGTGATTCCTTGTTTCTTAGAAACCGGGCAATAATGACAAATTTTAAAATTTTGAGGGAGGGAGTATGGCATAAGCTCCGTTCACCCAAGAGCTACTAAATTAGTAATGGAAAATTGAAGAAAGAAGCTATCAAACTAATTAATTATATATCAATTTCATTTGTACATCCTACTAATTCAACACAAATTATTTGAAAGTTAAAAATTAAAATTTGAAAACAACTTGAATCGTACGCCTATCAAACTAATTTAAATGTCACTTATCTAAAGTTTCCAAAACAATTTGAATTTTAAACAATCAAAAGTTTAAAATTATTTGAATGTTAAAAACTAACTTATCAAAGACTTCCACTTCAATTTCAGAAATCAAAATTCAAAATACGTCCATTGTCTATATATATACATATATATCACATAAGTTGTACCTTTACATCCATCTTACAAATTCATTTCTCACTCAACAATTACACGTGCTACTTTTTTTTTTCTTTTTGCACAAAGGGGAACTCCAAAACTATTCCGACTCAACAGATGGATTCCCATGCAAGCAATTCTCAACATCAGGTATAACTCATTTTTTTTCTTTTTTTTTTAAAAAGAAGAAAATACATGGAATTTACAAATTTCTTTTTCTTGTATTGCTCAATAATGCAATTCATTTTATCATTTCATAATTATAGTCATATAATCATCAATCTCCTCCCACAAATTTATAACACAACATAATTTTGTATTTATATATTTTGCAGATGATGGTCGATCGTGTGTTAATACTTGAGGACTCCATTTTGGACTTGAAGAAAGACATAGTTCTTCTATCTGAACGCATGATGGAAAATACTAAAAACTTGGACTTATTTCAAAAGGATTTTGCATCTACAGTCGCTGCAGAAGTGATTCGCATGCTAAACCAGCAAAAAAATAGTGAATCAAGTTTTCACTATAATTCACGAATTAGTAAAGCAATTGAAGAGCACGACAGAAGCTTCCATGTGACTGATGCAATTTCACCACTTAAGCGAGCTTGTAATACTGAAACTCCTGAAAGTTCAATCCCTGCGAATTCAAAATTTATCATCCCAAAGGTTAGTATCTTTTACTTATTATATTTACTACTCTATTATGAAATTATAATTCACAAAAATATTACATTTACTAAACAAAAATTTTAACTGTTCTTCTTTAACAGGATGTGCACATACCTTTTAATATCACATCGGGTATGGAGTTGCCAAAAGATGAAATTGCTGTAGCTGCTTACACTTTTTCAACTGAGAAGCCATTAGCGTATGCTCCATCAATTAAGTTTTTCTTGTAAAGTTTTGAACTTTTTTATCACAAAATGGAAAAATAAGTTCTTATTCTTGCTTGCTACATTGCTTTTATTATAGGGAGCCACTCGTTGATGCTGGAGATCTTGACCATATTTGCTCAAGACAAGGGCTACAATCTCTTGCACCAACCAAATGTGTCCAAGCTGATGTAAGGTTCACAAAACTGTATATTTGTACACACATTTTATTTTCAAATTTTATTAATATGTTTCCTAAATGTGCAGGTGATTAATATATGGGTTTGTTATTTGACCCATAGAGAAAAAGAAATTGGCATAATGGTGAATTGGTTCTTGCCAACAACATTTTCGGTAAAAAAAAATGAGATTCATTAAAGGATGATAGTTTACATTATTCTAATTACCACTTAAGTTGTAATTTTTCAATTTGTTTTTTT
Organism: Aquilaria sinensis; assembly: GCA_005392925.1. NCBI lineage: Eukaryota > Viridiplantae > Streptophyta > Magnoliopsida > Malvales > Thymelaeaceae > Aquilaria > Aquilaria sinensis. The sequence continues at coordinate 90,821 of SMDT01001321.1, read as the reverse complement.
TTCTTTAAGGTACGAGTTCAAATGAAAAACTTTACCGTAGACGAAGGGATAAAAAAATACAAGAATGAAGACATGTTTATGAGTCACTTGAAAGATTGTAACAAGGTACCTGCATCAGCTATTTTTCTCATTACATGCCAGCTTTTTTTTTGTTTTTTTAATTTATATCTTACGCCTTTTAATTTTTTTTTTCCATATGCAAGATCTTTATTCCTATGGTTACTAAAGATTACCATTGGTATTTGGCTATGGTGGACATGAAAACTGCCGAGGTCGTTTATGTTGATTCACTACCAACACGAACAACTCATAGAACACGGATTGCCAAGATAAAGAAAGTGGTTAGTATTTTAATTATTTAATTATTTTCCACAAAACTAATAATCTAATTTGTTCTTATTTCTCTTGAATATTAACATTGACAATCATGTTTATCAATAGATGGAATACCTAGAACACTTATTTGCGCATCCATCCTTCTATGAAACAAATAACCTCACATATCCAAAGGTAACTCAGTTCAAAATAATTGTGCCCGATCAAGTCCCAACACAGAGCAATAGGTAATATATTTGTTTTGATATTCTCTACCTACTTGATTCGAAATTGCATCATATTACCTATTTAAAGTTTATATTGTTACTTTACAGTTACGACTCTGCTATATGGGTAATGTTATGGATGGAGGCACTAACAGGTTCACGCAGATATAACCTGGTAATATCTTATATAATTGTTACTCTTTCCTTTTTACCTTGCAATATACCTATTCTAATTTTTTTTTTTACTCTTGATTACAGTTGGTTACTCCATACGCTTGGCTGCATATTTTGCTCAAGTTAATCATGACTCCATTCAACACCATCAATTCCACTATCATCCTGAAAGCCCAAACATACTTCTCTATTATGGAATTGAAGGAATGCTCAACTCTGCCAAATGAATTGCTCAATTGACTTTAGATTTGCAGAACTCACCAACAGAATAATGTTTAGCTTCAAGTTGGTTTTTATTATGTAAATTTAGTTTTTCGTTCCTTTTGTTGAACTATACAAACTGTAATAAATTTATAGTTTTTTCTTCTTCTCAAACATCATATGCAACTCATTCCAGTGGGTACCTTTTGATATGGTCCGAGTAAACAATCCTTGCACCATAACAGCAAAAGTGACAATAGCCAAAAACAAGCCTATTTTTCCTATGATGGTTGCAACTCCATTCTGTTTAACTCATTCCAGAGAGAAGAAAGGGGTTCAATGCATTCACATTAACTTCTTCAAGAGTATCGTACTCATTGGACAAGTTCAAACCTATTGAAATGTAAATGGAATCAACATTGGAAAGAATATGTGTATTATATTGACAACTTTCTACAGGAGTAATACGTGAGATGGAAAGAAAGAGAAATGAGCTTCAAAATCAATAATCTATACCAAATACATTACTTTCATACGAAATAACCTACTACAACGAGAGTACTTCCACTATATATATATATAAACTTCACATTTTAACAAAAGATATAGCAAATCTAGAATTCATGCTTCTAGACACCAACTTCTGCCCCAAGTTCTTAAATGAAGGCCATACACAAGAAATGAATGATTGCTTCACTCAGTAATCACTTGTCAAGAGTTGAGAAAGATAAAAAAAAAAACATTTCTACCTCCCCATTTCCAGAGGTTGCCTGAGAAGAAATATGATGCTTAATAGGCGGAGGGTTATTGGCTGCATTTGTTTCCAAATGACCTGATGAAATTTTGGCAAGAGCACGTTCAATGAAAGCAACAAGTTCAGCTTTAATAACACGTAGATGTGATATCTGTAGAATATGATTGCAATTCTGGGGCCATTCAATCAAACGATCCACAAACTACTTCAGAGATTTGGTCCCGAACAAAAACATCTATAAGTAGAATAAAAAAAAAGCCATTAAAATAATTGCAATGATTAAACTACGAAAGGAAAAAGGTTCCATGATATACGAAGTTTTGAATCTGCAGGTTTACGCAGTGCATCTAAAACACCACGTAGAGCAATCCCAAATGTCAGATGAGTTACAAGCTGATGTTTGATTACACAACCTGAAAAATTTTTAGATTCCTTCAGCTGTGGAAAAAGACTACTCATAGAATGAACAGCAACTACCTTAAAAGCATGATACAACTGAACACAATGGATTGTTAAAGCTTTCAAAGCTGAGATAACATATAGTAGCAACAATATACATATTATAACTCACCAAATAGAACTGTAGCAATTTTTAACTGTCTTTCTGGATACTTGGGGAAAAATCTGTATTCCTCACACAAATTTGTAATCATGCACTCAAGAATTAGTTGCTCCTTGAAAACCATAACATTAAAGGTCAATGCATCTTAAAAGGACAAAATTTTCATAAAATCAATATTCAAATGCCCCATCAAAACATCTGCCACCCAGACCAATATCTCAAAGTTCCTAGCCATCTATGGTACAACATATGCATATGTGCAGTTACTCTTGCCCCATCAAAGATATCTACTCACCTCCATACCAACCATAATAAGTGAAGGAAGTTCATTATATTTATACTGGCTTTTTATGGCCTCTTCTAGCACCATGGTGGAACCAATCTTGTGATTTCACAGACTCAAAACTATCAAAACTTACTTCACATTTTCAGATCCATATCTTGCAAACAGCTAGATACCCAAGTCCATGAACAGAAATGATATAACTGGAAAGTTAACCCAACAGCTTCCAAAGTTAAAGAACATAAAGGCTGACCTCAAATACATCATTTTGTATTTTAAGGTCAATGAAATGAATCATTCATTGAATGCAACTTTTGTTTAGAGAAAAGTCATTTAAAATATTTGATTAAAGAAATGATATAGAACCAACTAGAAGAGATTTGAACCAAACTAACCATGATAGTTACACCAGGAAATGAGTAACTATTTCTACAAGCTCTCATGTTGCTCTCCCTCCAGCCAGCTCATGCTAAACAACATAGAACACCACAAACTACCAACAAAATAATTCTAATCACTATTTCTGTGCATGAAGTTAAAAGCATAACTTTAGGCAAATGGCATCAAATTTTGGATTTCTCAGTTTGGAAAACTTTGATATGTATAAAATAAGTTTCCTGCAAAGTTTGGCGGCATTTGGAGCATGGGAACTCAATTAGGCCCTTTTTGTCCAAAATATTGCTCAAATGACTTGCAAAAGAAGAATCACTCAAACCCTTGGAAGAGGACTTATAAATTGGTGTCTTGGGGCCAAGACAAGTTTTTTGTAGCAAAAATATGGTGACTGGAATGTTTGGTGTTAATTGGAACACTGCACCTCAAGATACCCTTTAAAACCAAAGATTGTGCTTAAACAATCAGCAGAACGAAGCAAGCTTCAAACTCTTAAAAGAAGGCTTCAAAATTTAGGGGTTGAAGCTAGAACAAATCTTAAATATCTGAAGGAGGGTTGCTGCAAAATCTTGTGCCATTTGGACCACTGGAACTCGAAACGACCCATTGAAATGGAGGCTGCAAGTTACTGGAACCTGCATAAGTGACTTGTTGGAGCAGGTTAGACTCAACTTGACTTTGGGAAAAGAAGGGTATTTTGGAGTGAAAATTTGTAGATAATTTTATACTGCAAAAATGGACTCACGCATGTCCTTAAACCAGATTTAAGACATAAGGAATCTGGTTTTGCATATAGCAAACTAGTGCAACCCGCAAAAAGAAAATTTCCTCAAAATCTTGGAAGACAGTTTCTAAGTTGATTTTTCTGGTTTTAAACCAGTTTTTTTATAATAAAAGGTTGGTTTATGCAAAATTTGAGATAAAATAGGGTTGTAGAACCTAAAAATCACACCCAAATCCACTACCTTTATGGTAAAACTACCAGTGAAGGCAGAGTTGCTTCAAACTCTGGGTTACAAGCCTCAAAATGAGAACTTGCAGTGTTGAAAAACTTACAAATGGATATCAAAAAGGGGACTACAAATTTTGGGGCTGTTTGAACCACTAGAACTGAAAAGACAGTAATGAGTTCCAATTTTCCGCTAAAACTACTTCCAGAGGAGATATACTTCAAACCCTTGGGAGATGACTTCCAAATTCAAGATACATTTGCCAACAAGTTTCAAATGATAAAAGGATGGTGGCTGCTAAATTTTGAGCAATTTGGAGCTGTATAACTCAAGATGACCCCTTGAAATCAAAGGAATTAACTGCTGAAGCTGCTAGAAAATTTCATATGGGCAAAGTTTGACCAAAGTTGACTTTGAGCTAGGAAATGTGTTTGACACTGAAATTTTGCAGACATGTTCCAGAGCCAAAATGGAAGTTTTTGAGCTCAATAGGGGTGTAAGAAAGTCAGTTTTTCAGGGAAAATGAAGAGGAAATTTGTTCCAGCAGTCATGAGCTAAACTTCATGAGTTTCGAGGATCATAAGCTGATCTAATTGACACAGCTAATATTTATGGAAAAGATGCTGCTCAAGACAGTGGATTAGAAGATCTGAGTTAAGGACTATAGTTTTTACATCACGACAGAGAATAACAGCAGCTTCAATAGAAAACACAGTAGGATTAATGGTGAACCTAAAAGTTGACCAAATGTTGACTTTTAAAGTTACTTCTCTGTTACCTCTACAACTTTGTCAAAAAATTAAATCTGATAAGTAAGATTTCTTTGGAGCGAGAAATCTGAAGCAAAATGACATTATGAAGAGAAGTTGGTAGAAACTGTGCTAAGGCTGCAGCTTCAGTAACTCTTTGACTTTGAGTTGGAAGCATCAAACAAAGTTGAAATTTTGCATGAAAGTCTAAGCCAGTATATATAACTTGTTGGGCAAGAAATTTGAAAATCGGAGGGCATAGTGAGCTGTCATCCATGGTATATATGAAAAACAAAGCATGGTATACAAACAGAAAAGAAAGAGATAAACAAGCCGCCCTGGAAAGTACATAATAGTAGCTTAAAGCAGATCATTGTATAAGAATCTCAACAAACAAAGCGAAGGAGGACATTCTGAATGTTTTGTACACTCGCCTTGAACATGAAGAACTCACCTAATCAGATATTGATGAAATTGAAGGACACAGTCTTGCTTTCTTGATCAATAAGCAAGAGAAACTTTGGAGGACCAATTTATTAAGGTGGGGAGATTTCCATGCCCCTACCTTGTATAGCCAATGGCTGGTTTGTTTATTTTAATAATTTGAGAAAAAAAAGATGCTATATTGCCAGAGAAATAAAAGGTTGGGCAGAATTATTTCACTTTGCAAGAGAGGAATAACAGAAATGACCATGATTATTTCCTCTCTACTTTTAATAGCTTATTTCAGGCCAATTATACAACCTTATTGAGCACTTTGCTAATTCCACTATGGATTTCTACCATTACACATCTTATTTGCCCAATGCTCCAAAAATTAATCTTGCTGACCAAGAATGCCAACATGAACTAATAGCTTTGGCATTTAACTGGTGTTTTACTGTTTGTCTAGGTTGCTATTTTAAACATAAGGGTGTGTGTCCATGTCTTGGATATCCATCTGTACTATTGGTCTTATAAGGAAGGTGGTTTTACTGATAAGTCATCTTTTTGAGCCTAGAGGCTTTTTGTGTACATGTACTGAATATAACTTCAAAGTGATAACCTAGACTGTTAATGAGATAGTGTTTGTGGATTTGGAAGTGTTACAAGAACATAGAATGTTTGGATTTAAACAGCTGGTTTTGGATATGCAAATACAAGTATCTATTTTCAGGTATTCTTGGTACTTTGCACTTGCTGGTACTTTTTCTGCAGAATCTGGTTTAAAGGCAAAAATGTGGTTTAATGCATAAGCTTATGATTTGCTGACTTCTACATGTTTCTTTGTTTTTATGTAACTTGTTTGCAAAGTTTAAGCCTAAGTTGTGCAGTAAAACCTAAGGTCAACGTTGAAGTCAAATTTATTTAACTCTACTACAAGTTGTTCTACATAACTTGGATTTAAGTATTTAAACTTCAGATTTTCATATGCCTTTACATTTCCAGGTTCTCAACATGATTGTTATGCATGATAAGACCTATTAATCAACAAAACTGTATTCCTACCTTCTACGAATTAAAAGTCAACTCATTACTCAATGATGCATATTTCTAGCAATCGTGCATCCGTTAATCACTAGGATAGTTACAGGCCCTAATTGCTTTCTGTTTCGTTGAGAAAAGAAATCATTTTAATGTGTAAATCAGTTTTTAACTATCTCCATCTGTTTCCTTGAGAAAAGAACTCATTTTAATGTGTAAATCAGTTTTTAACTATCTCCATTACACCTGGGATGTACACTCCAATTCTATAGCAATTATAGTGATCGTAATACTAACAGCAAAAACAATAAAACAACCTTTAACAACCATTTACCTGAATATTCAACCTTTCTCTCAAAGCCTTATGCCTCTTCCTGTTCTTCAGCCTATTTCTTCCTCTTCTTCCAATTACAATTTCAGTATCATTGTAAAAACCAGCTCCTCTACCATACACTGCACAATCGTACCACCGAAGAATATTAAGGCTTACAAGACTTCAGTTCATCCTTATACAACCCAGACAAAAAATCAATTTCACTATTCTCCTGGTACCTGGGCAATGTATGTTGCCATATATATAACAAGCTTACTCCTAGAACAAGCTCCACAGGCTCACCTCAATATTGATCTAAATCCAGAAATAAGTGATCGGAAATGATATTAGCAGCCAAATCGATCGAGTGAACAACCATAAATTGATGGAATTGGAACTGCAAAAATAAAAATACCTGCAATAGGATTGCTCGCGACGAGCTGTTATGCATATACCAAATTGATTTGTAGAGAAAGGTGGCATTGGCTTAGAATCAACGATGGAAGTTCCAATCGACGTGCTCGCCAGCTCGCCAAAGTCAGCTACTTGCCTGGCCGAAGAAATTACAGTCAGCTCTAGCGCCTGTCGGGATCGTCGATGTCAAGGCGACAAATTACCATGACTAACACTACTACTTCAACGATGACTTTGTCGTCAAAGCTAGAGGCGCTTCGTCACCAAAAACCGGAACATCAAGCAAGAATAATGGCGATGAAAGGGAGGATTGTGCCGGCAAAGTTCATGGGGGCGAAACAGAGAGTCAACAATCTTGACCCGCTAGTAACCAAGTTTGAAGATCTTCTCTTCTCAACTGCGAAACTGAAATTGAACATGAGAGGTCTTCTCTGCCGCCCCAATCCAGACAATCGCCGGCGATGTCACAACTCTATACGCCGCCTGTCTCTTCGTCTTCTGTTCAACGAAGCCCTTTTTTTTCTTACCGAAATTGAACATGAGATATCTTCTCCGCCGCCCCAATTGAGACAATTGCTGGCGATGTTGCAACTCTCCAAGCCGCCTGTCTCTTCGTCTTCTGTTCAACGAAGCCCCTTTTTTTTCCTTTTTATCTAAGTAACTGATTTACCTTTAGTATTGCACAACTTAAAATTCTAAAGACTTCCATCGTAATTCTACCAAAATAAATAATGACTTGGTCAAAGCTTATTAGGACTACCACATGTATGCCACCTATACCAAGGTATGTACCTGCCCAGGTACTGTAGAAAGACCCAACCTTGAGTTGGAGTTAGTTGCTCTCAGCTGAAGTGAACTGATGTCCAGCTACATTCAGCTACCAGAAGCTGAAGTGAGCTGACTTGAGCTGACTTGAGCTGACTGGAGCTAACTTGAGCTGAAGTCTAGCTACTTTGAGCTACTTATAGCTAAAGTGAGCTAATTTGGGCTAAGGTGAGCTACTTCTAGCTGCCTTCGATAGCTGTTCAAGCTAGAGTTAGCTCAATGAGCTCAAATCCTATCTTAAAAGGATCTTGGTGCGCCAAGAATTCTAACACTTTGGGCTCTGGAAAACCTCATTTTACCGCCATCTTTGTGCACTTCACACTGGGTCACAAAACCTTCAATAAGTGCACTCCCCTCACTAAGCTTGGTTCATCAAGCACATGGCTCTCTTCCAAGCTTAGCCCTAGCTCCATAGATGTTTGAAAATTCCAGAAAATAGTCCATGAGAGCAAGAGAACCCTTACCTTGATGGGTGTGCTGAAATTGGAGCTTGATCCTAGGTGCACTCAGTCTTAGCACCACATAGCTTCCAATTGCCCTTTCTTGCTTTCTTTTGCCTTCAATTTCAATCTTGGAGGTATGGTGGCTATGGCGGAAGTAGGGCTGTGTTCTTGGGCTGGGGGAGGACGAAAATGAGAGAGGGATAAGTGATTTGGCCACTTAAGCGGCCTTAAATGAGCTTAAGGGCACCCAAACACACTTAACAAGCTTAACCTTGCCTTATGTCATTTTCCTTCTCACTAATTATGGTTTCTTTGTCTTAAAATCATTGGTACACATGTGCCCAACATTTTTGACTAATTATCAAGTCTTGGCTGCCTCCCCCATGGTGGGAAAACCCCACAATTCCACCCTTAGATTTAAGTCAAAAGCTTGAACACCTTAGGGTGTACACCAGGACATTTAGGTCCTCATTGTTAGTGTTGTGCCCAAAAGCCAATCATGAGATGACTGTATTTTTGCACATTGAGTCATGAGTTTTTTATTAAGGCCTTAATCCGGCAATTATATTTGTTGTTTTGTTTCTGTGTAACTTAACAAACATAATTGTAACCCTAGAATAATGATATTCTTAAACGTCCCTGGTCTAGTATTATTGTGGAGCGGGTTGCAATAATACATAACGACTAGCATATGTGGAGACTAATATGAGATATGTAGTCTACATATGGGTACAAGTTGGAGAACTTGTGTACTGGACCGACCCACCATGAGAACACTACATGGATCATTATATGAGTGTCATAAGTGATTCTCATAGTGATCATGGTATATGTAGTCCTTCGACCTAAGATCATCAAGGTTCCCTACATGTAAGTCACATACTTTGATACTTTCCTTTGTTGCTCGTAACTGAGTGAACTTGAAGGAGGTCATTGGGTATGTCACATATCATGCGGAGGGATTTGTATGATCAAGATGGGATTTGTCTCTCCTATGTAACGGGTGTGATATCTTTGGGCCCCTTGATAGAGTGAGACTTAGAAAATGCATGGCCATGCTCGGATGAGTTGATATACGACATATGTCATCAGTTTAAGTTGGTCTACTCAGTAATCAAGAAACCAAAGATTGGGCTATACGAGAGTGACACATTCCATGTCTCGTGCTTAGTTTTGATATCTTGGACAAAGGGACAATGGCATATATCAATGATGATCATAAAGGTTTAGTCGAATCATCAACAATCTTGTCACTTGGGTAGCAATGATGTGTTGCTAGACACCGCTCATTGCTTATGATCATAAATGTGATTTATGATCATTGCCAATGTGGCAAGAGCCTATTGGGTTGCACACATAGAGCTATTTGGATCATTAGAGTGCATGGGCTAATTATTTGGGTTATGGTTTCACTTTAATTTTGTATTAATAATGGGCCAAAGAGTTGAGCCATTATTAAGCCCGAAATTAAATCCTAATTGGATTAGGGCTATGAAACCCATTAGGCCTGGAAGTTGAGTCTCACTATAAATACAACTTCTGGCGAGAAATTCGCAGGTCTCCTTACCCTAGCCTCTAAAAAGGACAGCCACACTCTTCTCTTGCAATTCCTTGGAGGACGCAAGCTAGCACTGCGAGCGCAAGAGAAACGCATCTGTCGGGACGTGGTAGAAGCGTGGTGATCCCGAGAGGCTCGTGTGGATACCATAGAGAGCCAGAACACGTCAACTGTTCAGGTTTTGTGATTCGACTCTACAGTTGAGTGAGAGATCTCAACCGAAAATTAGGTATGAAAATTTTTGAACACCCGGTTTACCCCGTTTCACTTGGATCCTGAAGGGTTTCGGTTAAATTCCGCTGCACTGTTTGGCTCCCGAAACCCATCACTCATTGCCTTTAGTGTTTCCTTTGTCCAAACTTGTCTTCCATGAGCAGTTTGGTCCTCCAATAGCACTTTCATACCATTCATATCCTTTCCATAGCTCTCCAAATCTTTTTTGTGAAATTTTTGCAATTGAGTACCCGAATTTCCAAAATCTTACAAAAAAGTACATAGGTTGCTTGACAAACAAGCAATCCTTAAGGCTTTTCTTGGGGACCAAGTTACCAACTTGGAATAATTTTAAGGAGGTGTTGATCATGCCTTTTAGCCCCCACACTTCAATCAGTATGGTGAGAATTGCACAATATAATGGTTTTTAGCCATTATGACACACTTGTAATTCCCTCATTTTGTAAGGTAGTAACATATATGCTCTGTGGTTTTTGTGTTTTAGTGTCTTGGAATGTAGGTTTTAATGATGGTTACATTGCCCGGTGAATCCAAGTGCTAGCCTTACTAAGTTTCTCAATGAAACTTACTCCCCCCAATTCTATCATTTCAGGTTCAGCAGAAAGATCACCTTCAAACTAACCTTTTTGGTTTGACTTTTGATCTGAAATTTCAGGTACATGAACTTCCATATGTCTAGGTATGATCTAGAAAGTTTGGTGATTTTAGGAGCACATTTGATATTTTTAATGATGGTACTTGTTGTGATTTGCAACAGCTGTCTAGCATCCTATTTTTGGAGTCCATTGTGTCTCAAGACCTCCTGTAACCTGGGGTGTGTATTTAGCTGAGTTAAGACCATATTGTAATTCATGTATGCATGTACATGTAGTGGATGTAAAATGAGACAAGTATGTGAACATTTGAGTAATGTTTTGGCTATGTAAGTGATGTGGTGCAAAGCTGCCTAAGTGTGAATGATGGGCTGCTTAGTTGTAAATTCTGTTTTCACCACATAAAGTTGTTAAAAGAAAGGGAATGTAATTCCTAAGTGTAATGTACATATATGGGATAGCCTTGGAGGGCTTTCCCCTTGTGAATGAAGTGTTTGCATGGTTTGGAAAAATTCTATGGGCAAAATGGTCCAAAAGTTGCCAGAATTTCGACTCTGGACCTAAACTTTAATATCTCCCTGTGTAGAATGAATCTTGGTATGAAATTTTTGCCACGCCTAGAGCACATTAGTGGGTTAACTTGAATTTGGAATTTATGGATTTAGAGCCCTGTAGCCAAAGATATGATGTTGCAAAGTTGGCTGAGTTACTTTTCATTTGGTCAGAATTTTGTAACCAACTTCAAAAATCCATAACTTGGTCCATAGGTGGGCTATTGATGTAAAAAAAAATTCCTTCGTTTGCTCTAAGTCTCTACTTGATAATGGAGCAATAAAATAGGGTGGTATGTGGCTATAATGATACATTTTATTATTGGAAGTAACAGGTGCAGTAGCTGGTCACTAGAACTTAACAAGATTGCCTAAGGTGTGGAAGCCAAAACTAAGACTTGTGCTAGTGTTTTCTTCTTAGCTGCCATAGTGTGCATAAATGTAAACATGTGTGTTATGGTTAGACCAATATGCATGTATTTACATAGTGCTCAAGAGGGTCATTTGAGTATGTACACTAGGGGTGTTATTCTGATGACCTACAGGACACACCAAACCTGGGAGTTTTAATGCACAGTTTTGACACCATAACTGGACTACCTCGGAGTGGGTAACAGTGAATGGTTCACCTGACAACGATGAAACCTCTTCAAAAAGTAAAGGGGTGGAGTTGGTGTTTGGGGGGGGGGGGGGGGGGGGGAGGGACGAATCGAAGCGACAAAGGGCTGAATCTCAGTGGATCGTGGCAGCAAGGCCACTCTGCCACTTACAATACCCCATCATATATTTAAGTCATCTACAAAGGATTCTACTAGCTGCTCGATGGAAATTTATCTTTGTGGAGGCCTCCACAACCAGTCTATCACAGCAATTGCTCCCCTGACATGTGCCCTTGGGGGCCGAGGCCCCAACTGCGGGTCGGAAAACGGGTGACCGGTGCATGTGTCGCTTCTAGCCCGATTCTGACTTAGAGGCGTTCAGTCATAATCCAACGCACGGTAGCTTCGCGCCACTGGCTTTTCAACAAAGCACGATGACCAATTGTGCGAATTAATGGTTCCTCTTATACTAGGTTGAATTACTATCACGACGCGGTCATCAGTAGTGTAAAACTAACTAGTCTCATGATGGTCTAAACCCAGCTCACATTCCCTATTGGTGGGTGAACAATCCAACACTTGGTGAATTCTGCTTCATAATGATAGGGAAGCCAACATCAAAGGATCAAAAAGCAACGTCACTATGAACGCTTGGCTGCCACAAGCTAGTTATCCCTGTGGTAACTTTTCTGACACCTCTAGCTTCAAATTCTGAACGTCTAAAGGATCAATAGGCCACGCTTTCACGGTTCATATTCATACTAAAAATTAGAATCAAATGAGCTTTTACCCTTTTGTTCCACACGAGATTTCTGTTCTTGTTGAGCTCATATTAGGACACCTACGTTATCTTTTAACAGATGTGCCACCCCAGCCAAACTCCCTACGTGACAATGTCTTCCACATGGATTGGCCCACTGAGGCAAGCCTTGGGTCCAAAAGGAGGGGCATTGCCCTGCTTCCAATTCACGGAATAAGTAAAATAACGTTAAAATAATGGTATTTCACTTGTGCCCATAGGGCTCCCACTTATCCTACACCTTTCAAATCATTTCACAAAGTCAAACTAAAGTCCAGCTCAACAGGGTCTTCTTTCCCAGCTGATTTTGCCAAGCCCATTCCCTTGGCTGTGGTTTCGCTAGATAGTAGACAGGGACAATAGGAATCTCATTAATCCATTTATGCGCATCATTAATTAGATGACAAGGCATTTGCCTACCTTAAGAGAGTCATAGTTACTACCGCCGATTACCTGTGCTTGGTTGAATTTCTTCACTTTGACAATCAGAGCACTAGGCAAAAATCACATTGCGTAAGCATCCGCAGGGACCATCGCAATGCTTTGTTTTAATTAAACAGTCAGATTCCCCTTGTCCGTACTAGTTTTGAGTTGGCTGTTTGATGCCCGGGGAAGGCCCCACAAGGGGCTGTTCTCAGTCCGTCCCACGACCGGCATGCGGTGACCCCCTCTCGCCGTGGGAGTAGCTCGAGTAGTTTTCCGACAGTTGACGGGTTCGGGAGTGGGACCCCCATACCCAGCCCTTAGAGCCAATCCTTTTCCTGATGTTATGAATCCATTTTGCCGACTTCCCTTGCCTACATTGTTCCATTGACGATAGGCTATTCACCTTGGAGACCTAATGTGGTTATGAGTACGACTGGACCCAGACGACACTCGGTCCTCTGGATTTTCAAGGGCTACCGTGGGCGCACCGGATGCTGTGAGACATACGACACTTTTCCGGCCGCTGGACCCTACCTTTAGCTGAGTTGTTTCCAGGATGGGCAGGCCGTTAAACAGAAAGGATAACTCATCCTTAGGCCCCCACTAACGTCTCTGGACTCCCTAAAGTTGCCATCAGCCACCGCATCCCGGTTCTGGAATTTTAACCCGATTCCCTTTCGAAGCTCGCGCCGAAGAGCCATCAGATGGGCTTCCCCTGTCTCTTAGGATCAACTAACCCATGTGGAAGTTTCGTTCGCGTGGAACCTTCCGCCTCTTCGGCCTTCAAAGTTCTCATTTGAATCTTTGCAACGACCACCAAGATCTGCACTGACAGCCGCTCCGCACGGGCTCACGCCGTGGGTTTTCCAGTGACCGCCGCACCCTCCTACTCATCAAGGCCTGGCACTTGCCCCGACAGTCGGGTATGGGTCGCACACTTCAGCGCCATCCATTCTCGAGGCTAGTTGACTCGGCAGGTGAGTTGTTACACACTCCTTATTGGATTTTGACTTCCATGACCACCGTCCTTTTGTCTTAATCGACCAACACCCTTTGTGAGGATCTACGTTAGTGCGCAGTTGGGCACCGTAACCAGGCTTCCGGTTCATCCCGCATCGCTAGTTCTGCTTACCAAAAATGGCCCACTTGGAGGTCTTAATTGCATGATGCGGCTCAACAAAGCAGCCACGCCATCCTCCCTATTTAAAGTTTGAGAATAGGTCGAGGGCATTACGCCCCCGATGCCTCTAATCATTGGCTTTACCCGATAGAACTCGCATGAGCTCTAGCTATCATGAGGGAAACTTCAAAGGGAACAAGCTACTAGACGGTTCGATTAGTCTTTCGCCCTATACCCAAGTCAGATGAACGATTTGCACGTGAGTATCGCTGCAGGTCTCCACCAGAGTTTCCTCTGGCTTTGCCCCGGTCAGGCATAGTTCACCATCTTTCGAGTCCCGACAGGCATGCTCTCACTTGAACCCTTCTCAGAAGATCAAGGTTGGTCAGTGGTGCACCCACAGTGGATCCCACCAATCAGCTTCCTTTTGCCTTACAGGTTTTCTTGCCCGTTGATTTTCACGCATGTTAGATTCCTTGATCTGTGTTTCAAGACGGGTTGAATGGGGAGCCCGTAGGCCAATGCCAGGAGCACACGGATGCTAAGGCAGATCGTGAGGCGCATGCTACAGGCCACGATTAAGGTGACATCATCTCCACGAGCATTTCAAAAGCCCGGGCTTGGGATGCGAACACTATCTACGTCGGTCCACACCCCGAGCCAATTGATAGACAGGTTTATTCCATTTCGCATCCAACTGGGGCGCATCACTTGCCCCCAACTACTTCCCTCCCGACAATTTCAAGCACTCTTTGACTCTTTTTTCAAAGTCCTTTTCATCTTTCCCTCATGGTACTTATTCAATATCGGCTTCTCGCCTATATTTAGCCTTGGACAGAATTTACCGCCCAATTAGGGTTGCATTCCCAAACAACTCGACTCGCAGATAGTGCCTCGTGGTGCGATAGGGTCCAGGCACAATGGGCTCTCACCCCCTCAGGCGCCCCTTTCCAGGGGACTTGGCCCTGGTTCGCCGCTGAGGACACTTTTCTAGACTACAATTCAAATGCCGAGAGTGACCGATTTTCAGCCTGGGCTGTTCCCGGTTCGCTCGCCGTTACTAGGGGAATACTGGTAAGTTTCTTTTCTTCTACTTATTGATGTGCTTAAACTCAGCGAGTGGTCCCAGCTGACCTGGGGTCACGATGCGTGCCATGATTGCAGCGGGGTTGTCGAAGGAACACACCTCAAAGGCATGATGCGCACGATGCTCTAACGACAACAGGTTAAGTACACACCACCATTCATCGTGGCATACACCGCCCTGGGTTCCTCCATTTGGGCCAGCCGCATTGCTATGCACCAGTATCAGCCACACGTAGCCCTCACAGACATTACCATGAGGGCGGGGGGCTACAATGCGTGACACCTAGGTAGGCGTGCCCTCAGCTCGAAGGCTTAGGGCGTAACTTGTGCTCAAAGACTCGATGGTTCATGGGATTCTACAATTCACACCATGTATCACATTTCACTACATTTTTCATTAATGCAAGAGCTGAGATATCCATTGCCGGGAGTCATTTTAGATTCATTTCAATGCTTGATCCCCACTGCCCTCATTTCTAGGTGCACAGGGCAAACGTATTATGTGATCAAGTTCCTTGGCATAGTTCGCACTAGGATTATGTTATGAAAGAGGGAATCGGGCCTAACAACAAAATTCCAACTCAGCACATTGTTGTTAATGTTCATGGGCCGTGTTGCTGTGCAGCAATCGACAATGATCCTTTCATAGGTTCATCTACAGAAACCTTGTTACGACTTCTCCTCCCTCTAAATGATAAGGTTCAGTGGACTTCTCAAGATGCCACAGGCAGCGGACCACCCTCGTCGCTACAATACGAACACTTCACCAGACCATTCAATCAGTATAAGTGACGAGCGGTGTGTACAAAGGGCAGGGACGTAGTCAACGTGAGCTGATGACTCGTGCTTACTAGGATATAGACTCGTTGAATACATCAATGTAGCGAGCGTGTGGCCCAGAACATCTAATGGCATCATAAACCTGTTATTCCCTTAAACTTTTGTGGCCTAAGTAGCCATAGTTCCTCTAAGAAGCTAGCCACGAAGTGGGAACTCCGTGTAGCTAGTTAGCAGGCTGAGGTCTCATTCATTAATGGAATTAACCAGACAAATCACCCCACCAACTAAGAATGGCCATGCACCAGCACCCATAGAATCAAGAAAGAGCTCTCGGTCTGTTAATCCTTACTATGTCTGGACCTGGTAAGTTTCCCCATGTTGAGTCAAATTAAGCCACAGGCTGCACTCCTGGTGGTGCCCTTCCATCAATTCTGTTAAGTTTGAACCTTGCAACCGTACTTCCCCTAGAACCCAAAAACTTTGATTTCTCATAAGGTGCGAGCAGAGTCCTTAAAGCAACATCCGTCGATCCTTGGTCAGTATCATTTATGGTTGAGACCAGGACAGTATCTGATCAGCTTCGAGCCCCCAACTTTCATTCTTGATTAATGAAAACATCCTTGGAAAATGTTTTCATAGTTGTTAATCTTTTATAAATCTAAGAATTTCACCTCTGAGTATGAAATACGAATGCCTGCGACTATCCTTATTAATCATTATTTCGATCTCGAAGGCCAACATAATAGGATTGGAATCCTATGATGTTATCCTATGCTAATGTATCCAGAGTATAGGCTCGCTTTGAGCACTTTAATTTCTTCAAAGGAACAGCGCCGAAGGCACGACCTAGCCAATTAAGGCCAGGAGCGCATCACTGGCAAGAGAGACGAGACAACCGGTGCACACCATAGGCGGACTGATTGACCCACCCCAAGGCTCAACTATGAGCTTTTTAACTGCAGCAACTTAAATATACGTTATTGGAGCTAGAATTATCGTGGCTGCTGGCACCAGACTTGCCCCCCAATGCATCTTTGTTAAGGGATTTATATTGTACTAATTCCAATTACCAGACTCAAAGAGCCCGGTATTGTTATTTATTGTCACTACCACTTCGTGTCAGGATTGGGTAATTTACACACCTGCTGCCTTCCTTGGATGTGGTAGTCGTTTCTCAGGCTCCCTCTCCAGAATTGAACCCTAATTCTCTGTCACCCGTCACCACCATGGCGGGCCTCTATCCTACCATCCAAAGTTGATAGGGCAGAAATTTGAATGATGCGTCACCGGCACTAAGGCCATGCGATCCATCAAGTTATCATGAATCATCAGTGTCAAGACCTTCCCTCAGTGCTTGGACCAAGCCAAGAATGTAAGAAAAATGCAATAAAAACATGAGGGACTCAATTGAAAATGTGAGTGGTGGTGCATGTGTAAAACCAAGAACATTCAAGTCCAAAATGCACATGAAAAGTGGCTATGTGGCTTATGACGGAAAACAAAAATTAAGGGCCATTTTGAAAGATCTTTCGGGTGTTAATTGTGGCACTAATACTAGTGGAAGGATTACATCAGGCCATGCAATTTTATACGATGCCGAGAAGGACATTATGTCAAAAATTAAGGGCATGTGGCTTATTGCCGGTTAATGCATGACTCCACTCGAGTTAATGGCATGATTTCGGGTCAAACTCCATCTTTGCAAGTCTAAGCCGAGTTCAGTGAGTTCTTGGTGAATTGGTGCCAGGTCCTTGCCAAATTACTAGTGATTAAAGCTTGGAACAAAAAAATCAAGTTTGGCATGGAAGGCTTCGGCATTAAGCGACCTTGGATTTGAAGTTTTGAGCTTGGTCTTGAAGTGTCAAGGTTGGTGGAGAGCTCAAGCTTTGTTTTTCTGAAAAAGGAACAAAACTCTGAAATTTTCTCTCATATAGGACCTAACATGTACCCACATAACACAATAGGAAGCAACCTCTGCATGAATATGTAACAATCGTGACTCTTAAAGTTATGGATTGTGTAGTCACTCAGGTTAACCGTACAACCCAAGTTTAAGGCATAACCATTTGGCACCTTTATCATTTTCAGCTATAGACATACTTTTCTTCCATGTTCTCTACTTAATGAATAAAATGCTTTTGATTTCATAGTGGTCCCACCTACATTCCTAAGATGCAATTTAGGATGCATATTCTTTAACTCTTATAGGGCAAGATGCGAATTCAAGTTATCCTTTGTTTTCCACTGTGCATCCATACCAATATTGAAAAGATTCTCAAAACATTTTTTTTCAATGTGCATGACATCCAAATTGTCACAGACTAGCAAGTGTTTCCTGTGTATTTCCTGTATAATAAGTCCTAGAAAAAAAAATGCTTCAACCAATTATGCCACTGTCCAAACCCCACAACTTGACCTTTATCATACACATTTCCAAACAGAAGGAAATGATAACCAGCTAACATTTCATAAATTTTCTCACCTGACTTATATAGATTAAGGCACCAATAACTGTTTTTGCCCCGAATGAAAGATGTCACATTCGATCGGGATGTGTGATTAAGTGATACAAATAACAGATGATAATCAAAACAACACGGCTTTCAATGTTTCTTCAATATAAACATGTCTAGCTCATCCATGCAATATGGACAAGTAAGCTTCCATTGTGTACTACAACTCGAAAGGTTACTAAGTGTAGACAAATCATTAACTGTCCACATTAGGCATGCTTTCGTAACAGAATTTTGTTGGTGTGAACTATCCCACATGACAACCTTTTTTTACCACAAACTTTACAGCTCCTTAATCAACAGATGTAAAAAGACATCAATGTTATGACTTAGTGCTCTAAGTCCATGGATTAGCAAAGCCATGAAAATAATGGGTTCTTTTATGCACAATTTCAATGGAAGATTTTAAACAACTATGATGACCGGCCATATCGTGTATGTTCCACCAATAACATTATTCGGGTTAAAACCATCTGTACATAATCCATGCCTAACATTTCTTATACTCCCTCCATCCCATATTATTTGCACCATTTGACTTTTTCACATAGTTTGACTTGAATTTATTCATATTAATGTTTGTTAGAAAAAATTTTAAAAAAATATATTTAGAAACTATATATCTTGATTTATCATTCTTATATAAAATTTTTTCATTTATATACTAAAATGTTGAAAATAAAAAATTATAAATTAATTGTTGAAAAGTGAATAGTGCAAATAATATGGGATGAATGGAGTATTAGCTGAAAATTTTGGGAAAGCTCGGTTAATGTGTCACACCTCACACAGGCCCTGGCCTGTGAGTCCCCAACTTATCTCACAAGCCCAACTAAGGACTGGGCATCTAGCCCTCGGCCTAACCAACATGATTGACTTTAAGTCTTATTTTCTTAAGGTAAAGGGCCTGGGAGGTGGCCCAGGTGGCTTTTAAACCAAACTAGTAACTACTTGCAGCGTAAGTAAGGCCCAAACCACTTTTACTTGCATTACAAGCAAGGCAACAAAAATGCAGCTTTCAGTGCATACTTGGTGTGCAATCAAGTGTGCTATCTATATGGCAACCAAGAAGCCCACAGAGTTGGTTTAGGATTTGAAAACCACAAGATATAATGCATGAAGCTCTCGGCCAAGCAAACATACATACATAGGTGCACCTCAAATTTGCAAGGTCAAGGCCAACCATATCACTTAAGTGCCAAACTTTGGCCCATAATACTCATAACACCAAACCATACACATAAACATCCATAGTCATACATAACTTGGCATACAATATCCTCCAAAATATTAGCAACATCTAGGTATCCGAGACTACAATATACACAACCAAAAGTGTAGTCTACCTAGCAAATAACATGGCTAAAATGCCAAGCACCCATAAGTTGTTCATGCCAAGTTAAGTACAAACCGAGACCCCAAATCCTAATGCTCAAACATCACCTTAAGGATCCCATACAAGAGCACACACTGCAGCACCAAACCCACGGCCATGTTCATGGTCATAAAGGTGAAAAGCAAAACCAGAGCTAAAGTCCAAATATCCATGCTCTCCTAGACAGTTCCCACTCTACAGCCTGCAAGCTTAAACCATAAGTCTCGGCCAACTCACAATAAAACTTGCATAAAATGCTAAAGTGTCAAGCCAAGCACACATTGGCACATACCTTAGCAACAAAGCAAATAAACACTAAGTGCACACACAAGGCAGCTTAGCACTACTCAGGCTGAATATCCTTGCCTGAAAAATAAATGGAGAATGGGCAGTGAGTTTAACTCAGTAGGATTCACTTCATTATAAACCCAACTCTTAAAGAGTTTATTTAGTTAAGCCGAGTGAACACTCAAGGCTTAACCTCCAATTGATTAGCTCAACCTGCAAAACAAACACAAAGACAAGAAAAGCAAGTATAGCCATATACAAAAACCATAATGGGGGGGGTTAGCATGCACAAGAAATCACCAAAGCACACAAGTACTCACACACACTTCACATTGTTGCTCTCGGCCATATAAGCCATACATGTACCAGTGTGCAATCCTTGCACATAACCTTACCAAAACATTCCATATGGAGCTCCCAAAATGCCAAGCAAATAGGCCACATTCACTTGCATTTTTAGTACATGTACTATAGTCAATTAGCTAATCAACATTGCAACCAAATATATCCAATAAGCCCATCAAGCAACTAAGATCACATGGCAGATTTTTAACCATCACTTAGCCACCTTAACACTTGAACCATGGCATACATTACCAAGCGTACTCAAGTGTAGTGAACCCTACCTCAATCTCTCGGTCTCCAATAGAACTTCAAGTGTCCAAGTGCCCTTCAACCACAATGCCTACCATAATAAGGCATAATCATTAACAACATAACCCATGGATCAAATACCATGATTTCAATGATGGACACCATCAACCAATACTTGGAAGCTCTCGGCCATATAAGCCAAAATAATTAAACATAATTTGCCCATTAGTCTTACATACTATAATTCACTATAAACACCAATAAACACTAACCATGGCATACATGCTATAATTCACCATAAACACCAATGAACACTATCCATGGCATACATGCCAAGTAAACAAGTGAAATATACTATTTCACTTCAATCCAAGCTTTCGGCCATAACACATATTTTCACATAGCTGCATTCTTTTCAATATACCAATTCACTAAATGGATACCCAAACAACTAGTGAACTCACTCATGGCACAATCACCATGCACATAAGCTAAATTCCAAGTAAACACCCAATTTCTTCCTCTCGGCCATAGTACCCATTTCGCATACTCATGTTCCTCATTCATTTCATTCCTTTATACACACACCAATGCATCATTAGGCATGGTTCATGGCGTCAATGCCATGTAAACAACAATTGATCATGAGTTACCTCCAATCTCACTTTCGGCCAAAGCACAACTTGCACACACTTGGTGTTCTTCGTCCAACCAACCTATCACAAGGTTAAACACTCATCAATAAGCATCACACATGGATTAATTTCCATGAATTCCAAGAAGAACACCAAGAACACACATCCAAGACTTTCGGCCATACTAGGTTTCTCACCAAGCATTTCAATGCTTAATTTTTCCCAAGCTCAACAACAAAATGAGCATCCAATATCCTTGTTCATGGAAGAAATTACCATGGATTCAAGGAAATCAAGGTTACCTCAAGAACCCTAGCTCAATTGGCTCGGCCTTCACCAATTCTTCATGAACAAAGCTTGATTCCAAGCAAGCGCAAGGCAAATCCCTCTTTCCAAGCTTGAATCCACCCAAAAGCTCAAGAACTTTGGATTTAGAAGCAAGATTGTGAAGGAACTCTCTCTAGGTGCTCTCGGTTTCACAAGCACAAAGGAAGCCCGAAATGAACAAGTCTTAGCTTGTTTCGGCCGAGTACATTGCTTTTAGTTAGCCAAAATGCTAACTTGGCTTCCATTTTCTTGCATGGCTCATTAAAGCCCTTAAGTCCACTTATGCACAAGGCCGCCACTCCATTTTGTATGTACATGGACACTTAAGTCCACACATGGCTCAAATTGCCAAGCTAGTAAACAACACAAGTACCCATGTGTCATAAACTCACATGCATAACCGGCCATATAACCAACATTAGGACTAGTTAGTTTAACTAGTAACTAGTGAATAGTACCCTAGTGGTAGACAAGAATTTGACTAGTAATCATTGTTGTCTCCCACAAATGGTCTAGTTTTGCACTAGCCATTATAGAATTTTGCATGGCTCTCAATACCATCTTTAAACTTGTGGTTTCACTTATACCACTTAAATTGATGCACAGTTCGGTCCTCTTTCTTAATTTTCTGTCAGCATTCCAAATGTACATTTCCCATGTGCAATTAAGTCCTGAAAGTCTCCTATTTTGCACATAGGCCACTGTGCCAGTCTCCACGAGTCCTATTTCTTCCCTTTCTGTTTTCTCTCATTTTTCCTTGGTTCTCCTTGGCCTAAGCCAAGCACTTAGGAGGTGCCTAACATAATGTGCCACCAAACTTCGGACTAACATGGATGAGCAATAAAACCATCATTGCTAACACTATTATAAGCATGCCATGTCATGTAATTTGCAATTTAAGATGATATATTCAAGTGTTTCAACCTGTTTGTAATTGGAAGATATCGCAACACTTTATTTAGAATCAATTCTTTTGCCTACTAGTTATTCTTTCTTTGTATCTTGAACCACCACAAACATGACAATGTGTTAAATTTTCATCTTCATGATAGAATATCATACAACTATTCTCACATGCATGAATTTTGATATATGGCAAGCCCAGTCCTCTTGTCAACTACTTCACATCATAGAGCATTTCTAAGAGTATTACTTTCAGGCTACTTTTTTTTTTTTAGTTATAGTAATGTATCAAAGCAATGATCAAGCATATTAAACTCACTTTTACAACATAACAATTGATTTATCACTAATAATCATGTATGTTTCATGCACCCATCCCACAATGGTGCATTTGCATCATCCAATAAATTATAAGAATGTTGTGTTGTAGGATTAGGCAGCTCTCAGCCAAATTCAGACACATCAAAGGCATTATTGTTGTTGGTCCTATCACATTCTTCCATGTCATCATCCTTAGTCTCTTCATCTACAAAGATTCTTTCAATGTTTCCAAAGCATACATTTGATGTTAGGAGGCCCATTGATTCCCTGGCCATTTGTTCATATATATTTTTCACCACTTGATATATCATGATTTGCACTAGATGAGGATGGGGGTAAACAACTATGATACACACTCAAACTATGCAAATTACAACATTTTGTTCTTTGTGACAATCCCATATATAATAGTTCGGTCTAAATCCATACCAATACAAATGCCCTCGAAGGGGTAAAACCCATAGGGTGCAAATGGGTTTTCAAGAAGAAAACTGACATGGATGGTAATGTGATTACCTTTAAGGGACGATTGGTTGCAAAAGGTTTCAAGCAAATTCATGGTATTGACTATGATGAAACTTTTTCACCAGTTGCTATGCTTAAATCCATTCGAATTTTGTTCACTATTGCTGCACACTATGATTATGAGATATGGAAAATGGATCTCAAAACTGCATTCCTAAATAGAAAGCTACTTGAGGATGTGTACATGACATAACCTGAGGGTTTTGTCACTCCAGAGAATGCCAATAAAGTGTGCAAGTTGCAAAGGTCCATTTATGGACTGAAGCAAGCTTCTCGAAGTTGGAATCTTCATTTTGATGATGCAATCAAAGAGTTTGGTTTTATCAAAAATGAAGATGAACCTTGTGTCTACAAGAAGGTTAGTGGGAGCGCTATTGTCTTCTTGGTGTTGTATGTAGATGACATACTACTCATAGGGAATGACATTCCTGAGCTACAGTCTGTAGAGACTTGGCTAGGGAAATGTTTCTCTATGAAGGACTTGGGTGAAGCAGCCTATGTGTTAGGCATCAGGATTTATAGAGATAGAGCTAGAAAGCTTCTTGGCCTAAGTCAAAGTACATATATTGACAAGGTGCTAAAGAGGTTTAGCATGCAAGATTCCAAGAAAGGATTCTTGCCCATGTCACATGGTGTCACTCTTTCTTGATCTCAGTGTCTGAGTATAACCGAGGAGAGAGAGTGCATGAGTAAGATTCCATATGCCTCAGCAATTGGATCTATCATGTATGCCATGATATGTACTCATCCTGATGTCTCATATGCTTTGAGCATGACGAGTAGGTACCAATCGAACCCTGGTGAGAGTCACTGGATAGCTGTTAAGAACATCCTTAAGTACTTACGAAGGACTAAGGATGCATTCTTGGTCTTTGGAGGTGAAGATGAGCTCGTTGTAAGGGGTTACACCGATGCAAGCTTCCAATCCGATAAGGATGATTTTAGATCGCAATCTGGTTATGTGTTTTGTATTGGTGGCGGTGCTGTCAGCTGGAAGAGTTCAAAGGAAGAGATAGTAGCTGACTCTACAACAGAATCTGAGTACATTGCTGCCTCTGATGCTGCGAAGGAGGCAGTTTGGATCAAGAAGTTCATCACTGAACTTGGAGTGGTTCCAAGCATTACCGACCCGATAGAGCTCTATTGTGACAACAATGGAGCAATCGCACAGGCTAAGGAACCTCGATCTCACCAGCGATCCAAACACATACTCTGACACTATCATCTCATTAGGGAGATCATCAAGAGGGGTGATGTAAGGATATGCAGGACTTCGACAGACAGCAACATTGTTGGTCCACTGACAAAACCCCTTACGTAGCAAAAGCATGATAGCCATTCTAGGTCCATCGGTATTAGATACATGCATGATTGGCTTTTAGTGCAAGTGGGAGATTGTTAGTGTTGTGCCCAAAAAGCCAATCATGAGATGATTGTATTTTTGCACATTGAGTCATGATATTTTATTTAGGCATTAATCCAACAATTATGTTTGTTGTTTTGTTTCTGCGTAAATTAACAAACATAATCGTAACCCTAAAATAATGATATTCTTAACATCCCTAGTCTAGTATTATAGTGGAGCGGGTTGTAATAATACATAATGACTAGCATATATGGAGACTAATATGAGATATGTAGTTTACATATGAGTACAAGTTGGAGAACTTGTGTACTGGACCGACCCACCATGAGAACACTACATGGATCGTTATATGAGTCTCATAAGTGATTCTCATAGTGATCATGGTATATGTAGTCCTTCGACCTAAGATCATCAAGGTTCCCTACATGTGAGTCATATACTTTGATACTTTCCTTTGTTGCTCGTAACTGAGTGAACTTGAAAGAGGTTATTGGGTATGTCACATATCATGCGGAGGGATTTGTATGATCAAGATGGGATTTGTCCCTCCTACGTAACGGGAGTGATATCTTCGGGCCCCTTGATAGAGTGAGACTTAGAAAATGCATGGCCATGCTCGGATGAGTTGATATACGATATCAATGTCATCAGCTTAAGTTAGTTTACTCGGTAATCAAGGAACCAAAGATTGGGCTATACGAGAGTGACACATTCCATGTCTCGTGCTTAGTCTTGATATCTTGGACAAAGGGACAACGGCATATATCAATGATGATCATAAAGGTTTAGTCGAATCATTGACAATCTTGTCACTTGGGTAGCAATGATGTGTTGCTAGACACCGCTCATTGCTTATTATCATAAATGTGATTTATGATCATTGCCAACATGGCAAGAGCCTATTGGGTCGCACACATAGAGCTATTTGGATCATTAGAGTGCATGAGCTAATTATTTGGGTTATGGTTTCACTTTAATTTCGTATTAATAATGGGCCAAAGAGTTGAGCCATTATTAAGCCCGAAATTAAATCCTAATTGGATTAGGGCTTTGAAACCCATTAGGCCTGGAAGTTGAGTCTCACTATAAATACAACTTTTAAGTGAGAAATTCGTAGGTCTCCTTGCCCTAGCCTCCAAAAAGGACAGCCGCACTCTTCTCTTGCAATTCCTTGGAGGACGCAAGATAGCACTGTGAGCTCAAGAGAAACGCATCTGCCGGGACGCGGTGGAAGCGTGGTGATCCCGAGAAGCTCGTGTGGATACCATAGAGAGCTTGAACACGTCAACTGTTCAAGTTTTTGTGATTCGACTCTACAGTTGAGTGAGTGATCTCAACCGAAAATTAGGTATGAAAATTTTTGAACACCCGGTTTACCCCATTTCACTTGGATCCTGGAGGTTTTGGTTAAATTCCGCTGCGTTGTTTGGCTCCCGAAACCCAACACTGAAGAGCACCCTTGGAGCGAAGATTGCCAAAAATCTTGGGATGAGTTGAAAACCTACTTAACCCACCTATCGACACTTCGGCAGCCGAAGGATAGAGAACCCCTCATCCTTTACCTCACCGTCAGTGAAAAAGCAGTAAGTTCGGTGCTTGTAAAAGAAAAGGGAGGGAGATAATGGTCGGTATACTATGTAAGGAAATCACTACATGGAGCTGAGGTCAGGTACCCGCTTCTACAAAAAGCGATCTATGCCTTAGAATTGGCAAGTAGAAGGTTACGACTTTACTTCCAAGCACACCCTATTAGTGTTCGAAGTAACCTACCTCTTTGGGAAATCATGAGGAGGGTTGATCACTCGAGAAGACAGTTAAAATGGTGCATTGAGCTCGGTGAATATGACATCACCTATTAGCCAAGAAAGGCCATAAAGGCCCAAGCATTGGCAGACTTCATCGCCGAGGTCCCAAAAACCGAAGATACCTTGGAGGAGCTCATAAAACACGAACCTGAGTGGACACTATTTGTCGATGAAGCTTCGGGTTTCGAACACCAGGCAGCTGGAGTAGTTCTCCGAGGTCCTGAAGGAATCGAGGCCACAAAGGCAATCAAATTCGGGTTCAATGTCACCAACAATATCGCCAAATATGAAGCCCTCATAGTAGGCTTACGGCTAGCAAAGAGGGTGGGCGTGAGAAATCTAAAGGCCCGCAGCGATTCTGAGCTAGTGGTCCAACTGATGGCAGGAGAATTTGATGCAAAGGATCCAACCTTGGCAAAATATCACAACCTCATCAAAGAACTCATCCAAGAATTTGACACAATGCATATAGAAAATGTACCACGGCGAGATAACATGGAGGCTGACACACTAGCCAAGTCAAGAAAGTCAACAAAAATACTCCACCATTCAAGTATAGCGGTAACCTATGTAACAACGATGAGAAAAGGGTGGAAGGACCCTATCAAAAAATATCTCTCAACCTCGGAACTCCCCGAGGACTCCCTCGAAGTAGCCAAAGTGCGAAAATGATTAGGAAGATACTTCCTGATAGGGGAAGAGCTGTATCGGTGAAGAGGATGTCAAAGTGATCCTCAAAGAAGTGCATGAGGGAGACTACGGTTCACACATAGGAACTGACGCCCTTGCCAGAGTCCTCTTTCGGCAAGGGTATTTCTGGCCCACTCTGAGGAAGGACGCAAGGCAGTTCGTCCAAAAGTGCGATAATTGCCAAAGGCATGCTCTTGTCCATAGACTACCTTCGGAGGAGATAACTTCGGCCAACTATCCCTATCCCTTTGCCGTATAGGGCATCAACCTCATTGGGCCTCTATCGACTGCTCTCGGAGGAGTCAAATTTTGTGTAGTTGCCATACACTACTTCACCAAATGGGTTGAGGCAGAATTCTTAGCAGTGATATCAGCAAAGGATATACAGAGATTCATCTGGAAAAGCATCATATGCAAATTCAACATCCTTAGGGTAATAGTGGCCAATAACGGCTCCCAATTCACCGATAAAGGGTTCCAGGAATTCATTACCGACCTCGGAACTAAACTACACTTTGCCCCGGTAGCCCATCCTCAAAGCAATGGTCAAGTTGAAGTGTCCAATAGGACAATAAAGGATGGCCTGAAGAAGAGGCTAAAAGAAGCAAAGGGAAAATCGCTATGAGAGCTCCCAAGCGTGTTATGGAGCTACTGAACCACCCCGAGGAGAGCCACGGGTGAAACACCCTTCTCACTCATATTCGGTTCAGCGGCCATTATTCCCGTATAAATCATCCAGCCATCGGTTAAGGTACAGGTGTTCGACGAAGAAGGAAACAACCTTGGATTAAGGACCAAATTAGACCTCCTTGATGAACATAGAGAAATGGCTGAGCTGAGAAGAAAAGCTTTCCAGCAGAGAGCAGCCGTCGCTACCAACTTACATGTAAAATGGAAAGGAATCAAAAAGGGGGACCTCATTCTCTGAAAAGCAGAGTTTGGACCCCGAAGACCATCGCATGGAGCACTTCGCGCAAACTAGGAGGGGCCCTATTTGGTTCTTGAAGAAATACGACCGGAAGTGCATAAGCTCGGTGACACCGAGGGTAGAGAATTGAAAAATACATGGATTCGGATTCTTTAAGAAGATTGTATATTTAGAATTTTCTGAGGAAAAGGAAAAATTGTGTTATTCTGCCCGTAGGTAATTAACCAAACATGGTGTAATGACACTTCTTCCGAAGGCATCTGAGCAAATAAATCTTAGGCATACCCGCTCCCGAACAACGACAACACTCAATGATTAGCCGGATTACCGATCATGGGTACGCCGAAGCGATAAGCTTGTAAAAATAACCAGCCTTCGGCAAGCATACGATGATAGTGGGCACCAAAGTTGTTTATCTCCTAAAAGTGCCTAGATGGAGACTTAGAAAAAAATTTTAGTCATGCAAAAACATCAAGGAAGCATGACCGAGGACGGTTGTTCCTGAAGATAGGTGTTTCCCTCGGTCGAACGTAGTTTTCGAAGGAGAATTTCCCTACGTACATGCCTGGAACTTGGAAAAATTTTTGGAAACAAACGCTATGAATACCGAAGCTGGTCATCTGAGAGTGTATATTGCCAAACTGTACCTTTGTGTATAAAACATTGATCAGTCATAATTCGAACAAAGGTTAAGTTTCACAAAAGACGGTGCTTTCCAAAGAAGTACTAACCAAATACAACAGAGTTTGAAGAAAGCAAATTTTATTCACATCAGTAAAAGAATACTACAACTGGATTACAGATGGGAAAGAAGAAAAAGGAGGGCTATTAGCGATCCTGGACATCCGTCGGTTCCTCACCATCCTCGGCCTCCAAAGCTTCAGAATCTTTATCAGTAGATTGGGGAGCCAAAGGTGGAATAGCAGGGAGGTTGAGGAACTCCGCCTTTGACCATCGCCAAGATGGCCCTTCGGGGATGTCCAAGGCTGCCAAGAAGGAGAGGTCGAGGTCCGAAAATCTTGGTAAGACTTGGTGACGAGCGAGGCCGAAGCCGTCCTGATAAGACCATTTCATTGCTTGGTCGGACTTCATCTTCTCCACGTCCAAATCCTCCAGATCTTGCCGAAGCTCCACGATCTCCTTCTCCAGCTTTTTCTTCTTTTTCTTCTTTCCCTCATTCTTTAACCTCTCGACCTCGGCCTGAAGCTTGGAGTTGAGATCAAAGGCCTTCGCCACTTGGGCAGCAGCGTCATCTCTCTCCTTCTGAAGAACCTCGTTGGCCGAGGTCATGGCTATTAACCTCGCTCCGAGGTCTGACATCTTTGAAGAGAAGTCTTGGATAAGCTCCCCTTGGCTTTTGAGCATCTCCTCTTGAAGATTGGCCAAATCCTCCTTGGCTATCTTATTTAGCTTGTCGTACTTAACGACAGAGCTAGCCAAGAGTTCCTTGGCCTTCGCCAGAGACTCCTCAGAGCGAGTTCAGACCAAAGTTTGCTTCGTTGCCCAAGCCCGATAGTACCCCGTGTACGCGAAGAGCTGCAAAAGAGAAATCCTGAGTAAGGAGCATAAGGAAAATGATAAAAATCACTAAGTATCAAAAGGGTAGGAGCTTACCTGGGCAGCCTGCTCGGTCATCCTCGCAGAGAGGATCTCCTCATTTGGGCACTCTTTAGTTAGAGACTGAAAAGTGGCGTGCGTGATGACCCCAGTCACCATCTGAGGAGCCATCTGCTCGCTATCCTCGGAGAACAAGTTCATGTCCTCCGTGAACGCCCAAAAGGGCTCCATTGGGGTCTTTCCCTTCAGGATTGTGGCATCCCGAATGGCCCTCTTTCAGCCCCGATCTTCCACCTAGGCAGCCTGCACTACTTCACCTGTAAAGTTCTGCCAAAGTTCCATCAGTACGTTATCCCTTAGCCACTCGTCTATAAGATCTAAAACACCAAAAATTCCCAAACTCATAGAAGAATGGCTAAGGGACAAACCTGGTGGAAGTTCGGGGTCATCGCTGTCGGAGTCGTTGACTTCAAGGACCTCATCGAGGATGTTTTTACCTTTACTTTTTCGGCGCTCATCTAGCTCCTCGGCCAAAAACCCCCTAACCGAGGTCCCCAAAGTCTCCGCTGTGGTACTGGGACTAAAGGGAGTGGAATGGATGGCTGGTTCTGAGAATGGATCCTCTCGAACATAGGTCTGGTCCGCAGTCCCCACATCGTCTT
Organism: Aquilaria sinensis; assembly: GCA_005392925.1. Classification (NCBI taxonomy): domain Eukaryota; kingdom Viridiplantae; phylum Streptophyta; class Magnoliopsida; order Malvales; family Thymelaeaceae; genus Aquilaria; species Aquilaria sinensis. Next base: position 60,519 of record SMDT01001321.1, on the reverse strand, counting down.
CGGGAGCTGGAGGAATAAGGTCCTCCTTCATTTTCTTCGACCTCGGAACCGAAGATGACCCCCCGGACGGCTTCTTCCTCTTCGCCACAACCTTCTTCCGGGTCTGCTCCCCCTTTTTGGCTTGCCGAGGAAAAAGGACTTGTAGAAGGCAGCAGATTTGTCACCCATCTCTGCAAAAAGAAGAATATCAGTGTAAGTACGCACAGAGAGAGATGAAAAATTTGGAAAGGAACTTACTCTCTTTAAGGGCCGAGTACGTGAGTTCGCCCCGAATGAGCATTACCAGCCACGACTTCTTCCCGTCAAAAAGAGGTTGCAGCATGTTCAGGTCGATAATGTGCTCCTTGATCACCCCAAGTTCACGAAGGACCTCTTCGGTCATTAAGTTTTATCTGATGGGAAACGGGTACAGGGAACGGAGGGAACCTCGGGGTCCCAGTCCGCGACAGCCCGAATACGGCTATCGAACTCCTCGAACTGGGCCTTCAAATCTAGGGTTAGCAGTTTTCAGGGGTCAACTACATCTATAGGCAGTGTCCCCCATGCCCAGTTGGTTGGAATGTGTCCCCACTGGTCAACCGTCTTCAGGAAGAAGAACTTCCTCTGCCACCCTCGCCTACTATCCTTCATGTTGAAGGTAAATGTAAACTTCTTACTCCCAGAACCCCGAGGAAGCAGAAAATAGAAGCCACCCTTCGGGACGGGGTGGAGTTTGTAGTATTGCATGAAAAAAATAAAGTGAGGTTCTATCTTAGAAACCCCACACATGCAAAGGAAAGCATTGAAGTAGGAGTAAGAGTTGGGAGGAAGCTGATTCACAGCTATGCCAAGGAATTGGAAGAAGTCGTAAATCATCTTCGATGAAGGAAACCGAAGTCCAGCCTTCAGTTGGGCCCGAAAAATGATCACCTCGTCCGAATTATTCATGTAACTGAACAGGCCAGGAGTAGGTAGCTTGATAATTGAGTTAGAAGGGAGAAAGAATTTAGTTGTCCACTTCGCTAACCGAAGTGGTACAACTCGGATGAGAATTAAGAGGAAGCCAACTCTCGGGGACAGTCTGAACAGACATGAGCAGAATGGGGGAAGACATTTGGAAGAGGAAAACCTAACTTCGGAAAGGCTAAAAGAAAAGAAGGAAACAATGCCGAAGAACGACTTCGAAAGAAGGAGATGACTTTGGAAAAGAAGAAAAGGCTATGACAACAAAAAATTGAAGGACTTCGGAAAGGAAAACCCACCAAAACTTTTGCCGAAGTCTAGATTTCTAGATGTCATAGTGAAAACTTGCCAAAAATCGCACCGCCGCTACCGCCGCTGCAGGGAAAAGGGAGAAAATTCAAGAGCAGAAGAGAGCAAGATAGCGTAAGTGTGAAAAAACTAATGAGGAAGGGGCAATTTATAGGCCGAAGAAGGGAGGCGAAGTGTCTCCATAATTGCCCCTCGAAAGCGAAGAGGCACATCTGACGAAACGGATGCAACCATTCCCCAGTGACCAGGTGACACACGTCACCCAGTGTGGGAAACGAGGGCACACCCTTGACAACTGTCAGACTTAGGCCCTTCGCAAAAAAACGCATCAAGTAGACATGACGGTCCATTAACAGGCATTAAAAAGCCTGGAATGGACACACTTTGACTAAAGAAACAACCTCGGGAACACCAGACACCTCTCCCGAAAGGATAAATGCCATTATCCTGGGAAGAACAGATGTTCTGGATCAAAGAGACTCTCATCCGAAAAGGGTGACCCTTGCTATTCCGGGGTCTGGACAGGCCTCTGAAGGGCTCCACGATTGGCTCTCGAAAGCTCAAAAGCCGAAGACATATCTTCTGCTCTCGGAGGAGGGCATGTGATAGCCAAAGGGCTATTACCCTCTGAATTCCTAAGCTTTGATGTGCACCACCCTTGGTAGAAGTCAAGCACCACCCTCGGATCGGACGAGCGGCAACCTCGAGAAAATAGGGTACGCAGTCCTTAACCCTCTAACCTCGGTAAACCACCATCCTCGGCGAGGTAGAGCTTCTCCCGAAGGTGCCCCGCTCCGCCGAAGTACTCATCATGACAGCCATCGGTGATGATATCTAGCCGAAGGGGGCCTCCTACTCCGAAGAGGTCTCATACCCCGAAGGGGTCTCGTTTCCTGAGGGGGTCTTACAGAAATAAGAAAAAAATGGTTGATAAGCCTCTGACACAAAGACCTTCCACATGCCCCTGACACACAGACCTCCCACGGCCTTGTCTCCTGGACAGAGTAGCCTATGGCCAGCTAGAGGTCCCCCATCCCTGAAGATACAGATCACGCCCGACCGAACATGTGTCATGATCTAAGCGAGCTATGTTAAACGGACTTCTCCCAATGCTCTCCTATAAATACTTGGAGAATAACCTTGGTAAAGGGATATGCACAGAACTCTCTCCACTCTTTTACTCTCCACTCTCTACTCCTTACTCACCAAATACTTACTTGGGGGTCAGAGGCTCCTCCCCTGGAAACACATTTCGGGGAGCTCCTAACCCCTGTTTTTTTTAGCATTTTAGGTACTCTCACACCGGAAGCTCCTACTTCAGGTCATCATGTCGTGCAATATAATCCCCTATGAAGTCAAAACCTGTAATCAAGACTAAAAAATAAGTAATTTAATTATAAATTTTTAACATATAAACCTCCAAACTTCTCTCCTTATTATGCTTAATCATATACAAAATTAAAATTTACAATCATAATATAAAATTATTAACTTCATCTCTTAACAACTTTAAAACAACTTTTAGGCTATGAACTTCTACTACGAATATAATATTGAAACAAAAATTACTTCTATTTTTTAAAAAAATTTGTAAGACTTTATTGGCCCTAAAAATAAAAAATGAAAAAAAATAATATTTTAATATTGCTTAGTACAGAAAAAGAGTTAGTCGCTAAGAATAAAAAATGTTAAAAGGGATGACCATGTGGAAAAAAATAATTCATACAATTTTTCCAATATTTTAAAATATTGAAAAATGAAAAAAAGTTGCTACTAAAAGTTCCCTTACTATAATATAAGAAACTAATTCTAATAGCCAAGAACTTTTTATCCTAAAAGTTCTTAGCTATTAGAATCCCATATTATTAGAAGCCCAAAAATTAACTGCGTAAACAGAGCCACTTAAATTGAAGAATCACAATTATGCCTGGAATTACATGAAAAATGCACACAGTTTGAACATTTTTATTAACAACAACACAATAGATTTAATAACCATGAGATTCAGTAGCAACACAATCATATCCCTGCATATGTGTCTTAGCTTTTGATGGAGAGAAAAATTGGATTTATTGCAGTCTAGTTGAGGTAACAACAAAAACAAAGGAAATTTTCAATCCTCAAAACAAACCCACAGACTCTTTATTTCTCTCCTTTCTGAAGTTCTTTCTGATCTTCCTTCACTTCTTAGCTTACAAACAACAAGCAAATACATTTATTTATAGGGATAAGTAGAGAAAAATTTGATTTAAAAAAAATGGAGTTCCAACACGTTTCTGCTGAAGTCGGCACCCATTTCAAACTTTCTTGCACCGATTTTTGACTTTCCATCAGCAATCCTTCTAGATAGCGGTGAAAAGAATAGTTGAGTTTACTTTTCAACATCACCCTTTAAACTTAACTCTCCAAGCCTTATCATTCCAAGTATTGTCTTCAATCTTGAAAACACATCATGTTTTAGTGGTTTTGTAAAAATGTCAGCAATATGATCATATGTCCTGCAAGGAACCAATTCTACTTTTTTGTTCTTTACATGTTCCCAAATGAAATGATACCATGTATCAATATGCTTGCTTCTTTCTTGAAACACTCAGTTTTTTGCTAATGTAATCACCGATTGATTGTCTATGTAGATTTAACTGGGAAAGTCATGTAAGAATCCCAAGTATTTTAAGACATTTTTTACCCATATTGCATGGCAAACAGCTGAGGTGGTAGCAACATACTCAACTTCACATGATGATAGTGTTACAATGGTTTGTTTCTTTGATGACCACATAAACACTATTTCTTCCATTAATACAGTAAATCTGGTTGTGCTCTTTCTTTCATCGAGATCTCTTCCCCAATCATTGTTAGAACACCTAATAAGTTTGTACTCATTATTGGATGTGTGCAAAACACCATCATTAATAGTGTCTTTGGTATACTAGAGTATTCATTTGGCTGCATTTAAATGAGACTGGTTAGAAGTCTCCATATACCTGCTAACTAGTCCAACTCCATAAAGTATATCTGGCCTGGTACAAGTCAAATATCTCAAACTTCCAACCAACTCTTGAAATATGTTCTGTTCACATATCCTTGACAATTCTTCCATAACTCCAATCCTGTTTCAATAGGAATTGATACAGGGTTGCAATTTCCCATTGAAAATCTTTTTAAGATTTTTTTTGAATAATTGGTTTGAGAGATGAAGATTCCTTCACTTCCTTGTATAACTTTGATGCTAAGGAAATGAGCCATTTCACCAATGTTAGTCATCTCAAATTCTTTTACCATGCTTCTTTTGAATGAATTAGACATACCGGGATGGTTGCCAGTGAAGATCATATCATCAACATGTAGACAAACATATAGGATGCTTTTATCTATTTCCATCTTCATATATAGTGCATGTTCATAAGGACATTTTTCAAATCCATATACCTAGAAGTAATTATCAATCCTCATGTTCCATGGGCTTGGAGCTTGCTTCAATCCATTTAGTGCCTTGTTCAACTTATATGCTTTATCTTTTTTTCTTTGCTTCACATATCTAGGTGGTTGATCGATATAGATATCTTCTTCAAGATAACCACTCAAAAATGCTAATTTCACATCTATTTGAAAAATTTTCCATTTATTCTGTGCAAAAAGTGAAATCAACAATCTGATGGTTTCAAGTCTCGCTACTAGAGCAAAGACTTCCCTATAATTAGTGCCTTCTTTCTATTTGTACCTTTCAACAACAAGCCTTGCTTTATACCACTAGACTTTTCCTTTAGCATTTTGCTTTGTCTTGTAGACCCATTTTACACCAATGGCTTTACAATCTTCTGGCAGAATAGTCAACTTCCAAGTCTTGTTTTTCTCAATGGACTAAATCTTTTCGTCTATTACTCTTCTCCAATTTTCTTCCTCATTAGCCTCCTCAAAACTAATTGGATCATTGGTCATCATTGTTAGTGTTATGCCCAAAAGCCAATCATGAGATGATTATATTTTGTACATTGAGTCATGATACTAGCATATGTGGAGACTAATATGAGATATGTAGTCTACATATGGGTACAAGTTGGAGAACTTGTGTACTAGACCAACCCACCATGAGAACGCTACATGGATCGTTATATGAGTGTCATAAGTGATTCTCATAGTGAACATGGTATATGTAGTCCTTTGACCTAAGGTCATCAAGGTTCCCTATATGTGAGTCACATACTTTGATACTTCCTTTTGTTGCTCGTAACTAAGTGAACATAAAGGTGGTCATTGGGTATGTCACATATCATGTGGAGGGTTTTGTATGATCAAGAAAGGATTTGTCCCTCCTATGTAATAAGAGTGATATCTTTGGGCCCCTTAATAAAGTGAGACTAAGAAAAAGCATGGCCATGCTCGGATGAGTTGATATACAATGTCAATGTCATCAATTTAAGTTAATCAACTCGGTAATCAAGAAATCATAGATTGGGCTATGTGAGAGTGACACACTCCATATCTTGTGCTCGCTCTTGATATCTTAGACAAAGAGGCAATGACATATACAGATAATGATCATGATCATAGAGGTTTAGTCGAATCACTGACTATCTTGTCACTTGGGTAGCGATGATGTGTTGCTAGACACCGTTCATTGTTTATGATTATAAATGTGATTTATGATCATTGCCAATCGAGTAGAAGCCTATTGGGTCGTACACATAAAGCCAATTAGATTATATGAGTGCATGGGCCAAATTGTTTGGGTTTTGGTTTCATAATAATTTTAGATTAATAATTGGCTCAAAGGTTAAGCCACTAATGGAGCCCTAAATTAAACCTAATTTGATTATGATTTTGAAACCCATTAGGCTTGGGAGTTGAGTGTCACTATATATACATCATGTAGTGAAAATTTTGTATCTCCTACACTAGCCTCCTTAAGGACAAATTTAGAAGGGTTCTGAAAAGTTCTAGCCACACTCTTCTCTTGCCATTCCTTGGAGCACGCAAGCTAGCACTACAGCCGTAAGAGGAACGCATCTATCGGGACGTGGTGGAGGCATTGTGATCCCGAAAGGCTCATATGAATACTGTAAAGAGCTTGAACACATCAACTATTCAAGTTTGTGATTCGACTCAATGGTCTGGTGAAAGATCAATTTTCAAACACCCGATTTACCCCATTTCACTTGGATTCTGAAGGGTTTCGATTATCTTTTGCTGTGCTTGTTTGGCTCCCAAAACTCCACAATCATCAAGCAGAACAAATTTACATACTCATCTATTGGCTCTATACTTTCATACAGATCATTTATAGCATGAGTTCCTTTGGAACCTATGTCTAAATCATCATGCATAACTGATGATGATGCTTCAGTTATAGTGAGAGTACTTGGATGCTTATGTGGAGGTGCTTGCTGATTTTTGGGCACTTGTTTCTCAATTGTTGTTTCTCTTATCTCTGCAAGTTCTTCTCCTCAAGGATCAACTCTGCATCTTTGGAGGCTTCAGGTTGATCACAATTCCAGGATTCATTTTCTTCAAAGATGACATCTTAGTTGAAAATGATTTTTTTCATAATTGGATCATATAATCTATAACCTATAATACTGTCACCAGATCCAAAAAGGATGCACTTTTCACCTTTGTCTTCCAATTTTTTTCTTTTTGCTTTTGGTATTTTGGTATAGGCAATAGATGCAAATACGTTTAGATAACTCACACTAGGCTTGTGAGTACTCTAGGCTTCATATGGTGTTTTTGAAGCGAGGCTCTTTGTAGGACACCTGCTAAGTAAATATACTATGTACAACACTGCTTTTGCCCAAAAATGTTCAGGCATATTCTTATCCTTTAACATGCTTCTAACTATCTTAAGGATTGTGTGACTCTTTTTTTCAGCTACGCCATTCAACTAGGGAGTGTATGCTGCCATAAATTGATGTTGAATTTCTTGTTGTCTACGAAATTCTTTGAAGGCTTTTGATGTATATTCACCTCCTTGATTTGATTGCAAAAAATGGATGCGATAGCCACTTTACTTCTCCATAGGATTTTTAAACTCTTTAATTTGTTAAATACTTCAAACTTGCTCTTCAAAAAATACACCCACATTTTTCTGCTATAATCATTGATGAAAGTAAGGAAGTAACAATTCTATCCATTTGAAATTGGGTCCAAAGGACCACACACATCCATGTGTACTAGTTGGAGTGGCTTGGAAGATCTTCAATCAACTTGTTTTCTAAAACTATTTTTGTGTTGTCTGCTCACAATGCACCTATCACAGATTTGATTTAGGTGCTGGATTTTTGGAAAACCTTTCACCATCTTGTTTTTCTTTCTAACAATTTCAAACTTTCAAAATTTAGATGTCCGTTCCTCAGTTGCCATAACCAATCTTTCTTGTTGATTATTTCATTGCGACACATTGGTGTGTCATATCTAATATATAGAGGAAACATTTAATTCTTTACCATCATAACTTTAATAATTAGCTTTCCTAGAGCATCTGTAATGATTATTTGGCTATCCTTAAGACTTATCCGGTAGCCTTTCTCTACAAGTTGACCAAGACTCAAAATATTGATCTTCATGTCAAGCACATAATAGACATCAGAGATGAATGTGTGACCTCCATCATTTTGCTTGATTATCACATCACCTCTTCCTTATATTGACACCTTAGAGAGATTTATAAATGATATCTCCCCTTGGATTTTATCAAATTTTGTAAATAAACTCTTTTCACTAGTCATACAACTATTGGCTCTCAAGTCTGAATACAAAATATTATGACCTTCCTTGGTAGACTTTTGTGCTCTCAACATCAAAGATTCTCCAATCATCTATTCAACTTTTGAAAGATTAGCTTTTTCACTAACGTTTTCTATTGGTTGTTTAGGCCAACATAAATTGCTGTAGTGGCCAGATTTATGGTAGTTGAAGCGCTCAACGTTTCTCTTGTCATAATTCTGATGGTTGTTGTAACTGCTTCTTCTTCCTCATCCTCTTCCTCATGGGACATTATTCTATTGTCCATGTCTTCTCATGGATCTTTGGAAACCTTTACATGAGATCCTTGACCCCACCATCCTCCTCGATGTGATGTCCCCCCTTGATGTTGTCTCTCTCAGTAGCAAGATGTAACTTTGTGTGGAGGGAATGTTCAAGTGTATCATCATTTCGTCTGTTCACCTTTTGGTCATGGGCTTGTTGAGATCCCGCAAGCTCTTCTACAAACAACATCTCTATATTTTTTATTTCTTCAAGAGTTATAGCTATATGATCAAATTTTAGATCTAAAAATTGCAAAATTTTCTCACATATTCGTACATCTTCAAGTTTTTCTCCATTTCTACGAAGATGGTTTGTAATGACCATTATATGAATATAATACTCAACAATGGATTTGATAGATTTCATTTTCAAAGATTCAAACTCACCTTGTAGTGTATGAAGATGAATCCTCCCTACTTTATCTGCACCTTTGTACATCTTTTGAAGTGTCTCCCATATTGCTTTGATGTAGGAGTAAATGTGATAATTTTGAATATGGCTTCACCAAGTCCTTGGCAGATGATGGATTTTACCTTACAATCTTTCTTTCAATCGGCTCAAAGGATTCCCTTTTGAGCTTCTGTCAAAGTATTCTCTACATCCTTAAATTCTAGCTCAAAATATCCATCTTCAACGATGTCCATAACATCTTGAGCACCAAAGATGGCTTTCAATTAGATGCACCGATTCTCATAGTTGTCTTTTGACAACTTTGGAATCAATGTCTGTGTTGATCCGTTTGCCATTTGGGCTTAAAAACCTCAAATCAACATTCAGCAATTTCAAAGATTTCAGCTTACATGGAAGATGGTAGGGTTCTTCGTCTAACGTGGTGCCATGTTGTCGCCTACATGTACGCTGATGTGGTACCAAGGTGTCACCTACGTATATGTTGACATGGCAGATGATGTGACTTAATGATGTGGTACTAACAAGATGATGAAGTGGCTGATGAGTAGGTTGTCTTCAACCTCTAGAAAAATTGTGCAGCAACGTAAAAACAGGGAAAAATTTTTTGGGTGGTGCGATAGGTGGATTTTGGTGGCCAGTTTTTCATCAGAAAAACTTCTACAGTAACCCTTTGAGACTCTAATACTGTTGATGGAGAGAAAAATCAGATTGATTGCACTTTAGTTGAGACAACAACAAAAATAGAGAAAATTTTCAATCCTCAAAATAATCCCACAAACTCTATATTTCTCTCATTTATGAAATTATTTCTGAACTTTCTCAAATTCTTAGCTTACAAACAACAAGCAAATACATCTATTTATGGGGATAAGTACAAAAATTTTTTATATAAAAAAATAGAGTTCCAACACATTTCCGCCAAAGTCGATGCCCGTTTCAAACTTTGCTGCATTGGCTTTTGGCTTTCCATTAGCAATCCTTCTAAATGATAGTGAAGAAAAGAGTTGAGTTTACTTTTCAACGACATTTGCAATCGTCAGTTGATGGAATCCACTTTGCTTGACCGAAACAAGACAATGCTAAGCAACTTGGGAAAAAGAAAAGAAAAATAAACAGACTTAAATTGGTCCATACCAGTTGATGCATTCTTTGGCCAGCAAGAGAACTCGTTTCATTCAAGATCAAAATTAATAAGTAAAAGAACAAGAGTAACAAAATTATTAATGATAAGCAAGTCATATACGAGTTGCTTTGCCTGGATCACCTATCCAAAATTAAATTGGTCCACACCATTTGATCAAACTAGTAAGGGGGAAAAGAAAAAGATTTGTTAAGTTTCTTTTTGTTGATGAAATTCTTTATTATTGGTCTCACAAATAAGTAGTAGAGCATACATATTTACCTCTTCCTCTAAAAGATCATTAAGGCGGATGAATTGGTCATTAAGGAAAAAATTTTCCAAGCTTTCCAAGCCAAGAATTTGTGGTGGAACTCTTTCTTCTGTGATTGACTTGCAAAGAGTTATACACAAAAATTGAAGGCAGGACATGATCCAGATTGTTCTTGAGCTATTATTGCTGGTGTTTGGAATCTCAAAATTCCACTCTTCCCAGCCTTCCAAGGAACAAATTCGGAGATACAGCAATCGAGGGAAAGCAATAAAGTCCTCATTTCCTTCTCCTTCTATTCCCAAAACCTCAACTCTAGTCTTTCTTAGTTTGGGCAAATCATACAGCACAAGGATTTCAAGCGACGGTAATTGACCCAAGGGTGGCAATTGCTCCAGTTCCATACACCAACCCAAAATGACCTTCTCAAGAGCTTTGCTTAAGGGTAGTCAAGACAAGCATCTACCCCCATAGTAAACTATCCATAATTATTGTACGCTTTCAGGTGCCCTACGGACTTTAAGCACTCTTTCGTTAATGGAAGAATGGCGAAAGCTCATAATCAAGCTAGCAACCTTCTTGCTAACCTTTCCTAGCTATACTTTAGCCTGCTTGTCATCCATATTGCTTAGTCCTCTTATTTTCAGCTCCCCTTGAAGATTAGTCAGGTACCTTAAGTCTTAAAAAAATGATGCATTTTCTCTATTGCCCACAACAAATTCACTCAGTGTTTGTAGTTTTGTTAACCTTGTTATCCCTTGCGGCATGTACTCCAGTCTTCAGGTTCCTCCATTAAGAAGATGGATTAAGTTGGTCAAGTCTTCTATCCTGTCAGGCAATTTCTGAAGAGAAATACACCAACTAATGTCCAATGTCTATAAGTTTATCAGATCGCAAATGCCTTAGGGCAATTCTGATATAAAAACACTTTCACTCAAGTCAAGGTATCCCAAGAGTATTAGTTTGTCAATGTCTGCCTGAAAATGAAATGGTAGATTGGACAATGAAAGGGTTCATAGATAGCACAATTTGTCACATGCTTGTTGGAGGACTGCAGTGCACCCCTCAAAGTCGGAGGTCTCATTAGGGTACAATTCATAGGCCCATTTCACCATAAGGCTTCGTAACCTTTTGCAATCACAAATTTGTGCATGGGGTGCCTCAAAATATTATAGGGAATATCGAACTCTTTCTTTATACTCAACTGGTAAGCCATTGGTTAAATATTCGTCCATTTCCATTGAGAGATACGTAATGAAGTCATGAACAATATCATGCATCTCATATTTACCAAATTCAAAATTAGAATCCTAAAAGAAGTGATGCGCCTTTAGGTAGTTAAAATAACCCGAACCAACTGTCTCCATCATTTTATCCCTCCTTGGTTGAAGGAAGCCTTGTGCCATCCACAGCTTAATTAATTCTTCTTTTTTTTTATAACAGTGCCTTCGGGAAACATGGCACAATAAAGAAGACAATGCCTTATAGATGGTTCCAGGTTACAATAACTTGTCATCAAAGGGCGGAAGACTTCTTGCTCAACCTCCTCTTGCTTCCACATAGGACTTTCTAGTATTGCCTCCCAATCATTATTTGGCCAACGATGACATAGATCTGCAAGACAATTGATGGTGAGGGGCAATCCTTTGCATTTAAATGCTATTTTCTTTCCTGCTCTTTTTAACTGTTCTGTAACAATTTTCCCAACAAGTGCTATAGCCTCAAAGAGTTCCTCTGACTTAGGATCTGATAACGGCTCCAATGAGAGCCTGTTAGTTGCCCCTAATCCCAAATCTTCTACAACTTCACTACTATGAGTGGTTATCAAAATTTTACTTCTAGATGCAGCACCAGTGAGAGAGTTTTTTAGTTCAAGCCAATGATCTATATTGCTTCTCAATTGAACCGAACTTCTCATATCATTTGTGTTTCTAATTGAAATTTCATTATCATGCCCACACTCTATCCAGACATTGTCCATGACAAGAAGCAAATTTTCCCCCTAAACACATCTCTCAAGTTTCTTTTGTAATGGGGCTAAGCCAGTTACCTTTGAAGTCCTACCCTCAATAGCTTCCACTATCTCTTTAACAATTCTTCCCATGTCAAAATGTTTTGAGACCCAAACCCATACCATTTTATTGAAACACCCCTTGACCTAGGATCGTGGTAAGCTTCTTTAGCAAGGGTGGATTTGCCGATCCGTCTCGGCCCTATTATGCAAATCATGGTAGGTGTTGCCAATTGGCTATTCTCGTCCAACAACAGGTTGACTAGTCTATCCTTTTCTCTTTCCCTAATAGGCACCACTATCTTTGAGAGGCTAGCTGTTGTCTCTGCTTGATCAAGCTTATTACTTTGAATGGCCCTAACTGGGTGCAAATGAGTAATATAACATCTTGTTTGCTCATTAATCTTATGTAGCTCTTCTTTTCTGAGTGTTATCCGATGGGAGATCCTGGCATATAACCAACTCGATGAAAAAGGTAAAGCACAGAAAGCCATACCTTTTTCGGCTTGGATGCATTTCGTTCTGCTTCTTGGCACTCCAGTTTCATTTTCAGGATTCTGGCATCCCACTCATCCACAGCATCTTTTATTTTGTAGAATATGTGCTTAAGATTACACAACCAAACTCGAAGAGCTCTGTCGGTGCCCAATTGTCGTCTCTCTGCAGCCTCAATAAAAGGCTCAATGATCTCTAGATCGCTCTTCAACTTTTTCATCTACCCTTTCGCAAAAATGAATGTTTTAAAGTCTTCTTTCAAAAATGAACTAAGCTTCATTAAGATTGGGGAGACGGGAGCTATATACTCCACCATGTTGTTTGTATTTCCTTGGATGAAACGGTGTCAAAGCCAACTGAGACGAGCTAATAGAGTTTGGACCTCTGAGGCGCAAATAAGAAACGTGGGAAATACGAAGATGCTGATGGTCTGGAAAGAAAAATATAATGATAGTAAAGCAATCCTATTTTTAGCTTTTTCTAGGGATCGCTTTGTGTAGATGTTATGTAATCCGCTTTAAATTAATGTTAATTCATTTCCGCACATTACGTTTATACAAAGGGATTATTTGTATAAATTGTCAATTCATTCAAACATTAAAATGAAGTTCAAAAAGCTAATTTTAAAACATTTTTTTAAAAAATAAGTTATTTTTGTTAAGTTTTTAAGCTACCCAACCTAAAAGAAAAAAAAAAGATCTTAAGCATTATTGTGCACAGAAAAAAAAATGGAAAAGGAAGAGATAAGGACGTAGGTGCAAGAAAGCAAAAGGTGAACGAAGAAGCGTCAGCGAAGAAAAGAATAACCAGAAAAAATAAATAAAATATGGCAGAATTCTTGGGAAGCAAAGCCGGAATATAACTAAGAGTAAAATTCACAATTGGTCTCAAACCTTTAATTCTCATTATAAAACAGTACTCAGCCTTTATTTTGTTATAAATTGGTCTCAAACTTGTATACATCATTCCAATTGGCCCTTAGCTTAGGTGGGCACAAAAACTCGATTTATAAAGAAAAAAAATTGATAGTTTAAATTGTCCATTAACTATTAGAAATGTTATCACCTTTACAAAACAGAAAAATTACAGCATAAGAACTTAAACTTATATGTTTTAATTTTCGCCATAGTGTATGAATTGTGATGTGTAAAGTATTCAATACAAATTCCTTTAAATGGTATATACAATGATATTTTGGTTCTTAAGAAAGCATTCATACATTGCCTAATTTTCAAGTAGCCTATAGACTAAATTGTAAGGTTACAAAGGTTGGGTACTCGATTGCACAAATTTCCAAAGATGTCTTTGGAAAGTAGGGATAGTAAAATCTAGCCCAACTCGATAACTTGGCCCAACTCACCCGAACCCAAACCCAACCTGACCCGATTTGACAAAAAAAGTTAACGACCGGAACCCGACTGTACCCAACCCAACCTGAAACCTGAGAAAATTTGAACCCAAATGATCCAAACCCAGAATACCCGAACCTGAAATGGCCACAACCTGAATTGACCTGAACCCGAAATACCCAAACATGAGACTGACCTGACCCGAACCCGAGATTACCCAATGACTAAACCCAATAATACCCGATTTTAGCCCTTATCCTAAACCTTAACTTTCGATTTTCATTATCTTCCATATTTAGTAAGTCCTAAATATGGAGGTTTTTATATTTAGTAACTTCCATTCTTTTAGACTTTCATATTTAGTATGCCCCATATTTAGGAATGATGACTTCTGTAATTAGTAACTTTCATTTTTTGGTACTTCCATATTTCATAAGTCTTATATTTGGGGATGAGACTTCTATATTTAATAGTTCCATGTTTTTTCGACATTCATGTTTGGTAATTCTCATATTTTGAGGGGATTTTCATATTTAGTAACTTATATTTTTTGATAACTTATATATATTGCAAGCATCATATTTGGGGAAGAAACTTCCATATTTAGTAAGTCTCATAGTTGTTTTTTTTCCAAAAGAAGTAATTTTTATATTTAGCAAGTTTAATGATCTTAATAGGAAATTGTTAAAATTACAACAATCATCCTTAAACTTTTAAGTATAGTGCAATAAGGTACCTAAATTTTAAAAAATTTCATTTCAATCACCTCTAATAATTACAATAGGGGTCCCTAAACTTTTGAAATCTTTGTACTTTCACTCAAAAATTTTCAAATTTTATAGTTTAGTCACTAATAGTGAACTTGATTTACATTTCATAGTAATTGTGAACTTGATTTGCATTTCATAGTAATTTCAAAGAAAATTCATCAAAACATAAGCATAGCAAAATTGTCGTAGTGTATGCCTGAGTAATAGCTAGGTGAGGATCTGAATGACTTGTACAGTGATAGTTGAAGTGTATGGGTTTAGAAAAGCAATCAAGTATTACTAACAATGTTAAATTACCTAAATATGTACTAAACTATAATGAAGAAGATTTTTATGAATATTTTAATTGAATAATTAAATATACTAAAAAATG
This sequence comes from Aquilaria sinensis, assembly GCA_005392925.1. Classification (NCBI taxonomy): domain Eukaryota; kingdom Viridiplantae; phylum Streptophyta; class Magnoliopsida; order Malvales; family Thymelaeaceae; genus Aquilaria; species Aquilaria sinensis. The sequence goes on along the minus strand of SMDT01001321.1, from coordinate 45,445 downwards.
AAAAATTAATTTAAATTAAATTACACAAAAAATTGAATTCTTTGATTTAAATTTTAATCAAAATTGAAAAAAATGAGTCGATTTAATCGTTTGGCCTATACACCAGTAACCTGATCAAACACAAAGGTTTACCAGAATTTGACCCGAAACCTAACATGAAGTTACCCAAAACTGAAATTGACCTGATCTGTAGTGAACCCGAACCCAAATAAACATGGCTTAACCCAACCTGAACCCAAAATAATCTCAACCTAAAATCAACCTGAACCCAATTGACCCGACTTGAACCCGACCTAGACCTTAATTTATGCTAACCTGACTAGACCCGAACTTGAATGACCTAACCCAATCCACCCAATTGTCATCCCTAATAGAAAAGACATGGATGGTATTATCAAGAAAGGACATGGATGGAATTAATGGTTGGGGACCAAAGTGCTTAAGAAGGCAAAGTTTATCAATTATGGCATAATGCCAACTAGGGACCCAAGTGTCCACCTTTTTTTCTAAAAGTTATAATGACCTTTGACAAGGTTAAAGGTGGTCAAAAACATTATTTTTCTACCCTAAATGGCTGGATATAACATGTCCAAGTGTAGGCACAAGTTACAAAATTTGCATATATGCCACCAAAGTCAAAATGATGAATAAATGAAGAAAAATCTTCATTTCATTACTATTTTCTCCTCATTTTCATCCTCCAATAGCTAAGGTTTCTTCCTTAAGCTTTTCCATCATCCTCCATAGCCACTATACCTTAAGCAAGGAAAAAAGACATCAAAGAGTGCAAGAAAACCTAGTTTCGATTTTGTCAGGGTTTTCAGATTTCATAGCAAAGGTAAGAGTTTTCTTAAATTTCCTAGATTGTTTACTATATTTCCAAACATCCATGAATCTAAGACCATGCTTGGAAGAGATAAAAAATCTCAAGGAACCAAGTATGGGTTAATGGGAAAAACCATGGCAAGGTTTCGGCCTTAATGTTTCTATGCTAAAGATGGCAGCAAGAAAGAAGGGTTTTTAGAGCCCAAGTTAGTACTAACTAAGACCTAAAAGCCTTTTAAGACCAAGAAAAAGCTTGAGGAGGGCTACTATAGTGACACTATTGTGATATCTCATTGTTTAATTGAATGATTATGAACTAACCTTAATGTGTTATTGCTGTCACATTACATATGATTGTTGGCTGTGTTTGTTTGGTGCATATGGTTGCCATATCTGTGTACATTTGTTGGTTTTGTGTGTTTTTGTGTCCTTGGCTTTTAGGTGGCATGTTGCTGTGGAAGACTTTACATTGAAAGCCCTTACTAAGTTCTTTACAAAGAGCTTACTCCCTTTTTTGTCCACATTTCAGGTGATCTTGAAAATAGAGCAAACAAACTAATACTTGTAGTTTGAGTTTTCCTATGGAATTTTAGGAATATGAAATTCAATATGCCTAGTATTAAATTGGATTGTTTCAGGATTTTAGGAGCACGTTTCCAATTTTAGTGTTGGTACTTTCTACCTTATGCAGCAACCACCTTTTGAAGTTTTTAGAGTGCATAGTGTTTGTAAATCTCTCCAAGAAGCTAATGTATGTACCGAACTAAGCTAGGGCATATGTATGATGCATCTATGTATGTAAATAGACTATGGATGCTGTATGGATGATATATGAGGCAATGAAGTGATGTTTGAGCTTATATGTTCAATTATGTCCATTTTACAACTCATGGGCTGTTTTAGAGGAAATTATGTGCAATCTTACGGAATGCCTCTAAATTCAAGGGAATGACTTTTCCAAGTGTTTAAGACATGTATGAACTTACCCATGTTGGCTTTGCACCTAGAAGTGAAGTGGATGATTAATTTACAAATTTTGTATGGGCATTATGGGAAATTGTTGCTAGATTTTGATACCCTGTAGTCTCAAGGCCATAACTTCTTGTATAAGTTGAATTTAGCTATGAAATTTTGATAGCACTTAGTGCTCCCCAATATGAAGAATTTGGATTTTAAATCATAAGATTTGGTGTCCTATAGCTCGAGCTATAGCCTGTCAAATTTCGTTGATTTTAATATATACTATTCATATTGTTAATTTTACACGATTGAGTATAAAATCCACAACTGCAAGCTTAGATGGATTTAATGTCTCAAACCTATTTTCTTATGAAGGTATAAATGTATAAAAGGGTTTAAAACCTTTACAGCATAGGAGGACGTGGGTAGAATTTGAGTTAGACACGGTGTGAAAGTTTGGGCACATGAAATGGGCACCAAGTGCACCAAGTGTGCTTGTAAATGTGCAAGTCCATGGAATTTTGCATGAATGCTAGATTGACATAAAATGTGGTTTTAGTTTCTGCCTATGCTACCAAATGAATTTATATGCAAATACGTGTGTGATGTTTCGACCAATATACACATCTTTGCATAAAGACCAAGAGGACCACTTGAATAAATACAGTGTATGAGCGAAATATAGCGCTGGTCATTCTCCCTCACTCACGTCTCTCCTTCAATCATATTCTTAAACATGATCCTTCTCTGATCCTGTGCAGCTTCACTCATATATTCCTGTCAAAAGTTATTTTCAAAATCTAACCACTTGAAAACCTTTTCCTTGTGCTCTGGTTGAGTACCATTACTCTTCCTCAACATTTCCATCCCATCATCCAACCAAAGACTAGCCCTCCCTCTCAAAAAGAAAGGTACTGAGGCCATCCTCTATTCTGATTCATAGCCTCCATATGTGAAGCATTAATTCATCCTAGATAACCAATCCTCTGCTCAATCGGGGTCGCCTAACCCACCAAAACTTGGTGGGTCCACTATTTTGAACTTATCATGCAATTTCATCTAGTGGGGGTTTCTCCCCTCCTTGGAGCCTCTACAACCTCTAACTCCTCTTCATGCTCATAAACATGACCATGCCTCTCATCGACCCTAGGCACTTGCTAGTGTTCAGCATGCCTTTCTTGATCTTATAATGGGTCATTCCCTTGGTCATTTTCTTCTTAGATAACTTTTCTGTCCTCATGATCTTGAAACAACTCATTCATGATAGCAGTCATGCCTTGTGCCACTTGTGTCATAGTCTAAGTCAACCCCTGAGGCACCCTCAATATCTCATCTAGCCTTGCCACAACTGGACCAATATAACCTTCACCAGGTTCCCTAGCTCCTCTTGAAGCTCCTGACCTTGTGTCAACCATAGCACCCTACAACCAAAGCCAAATGACATTCCCCAAATGTTGGTTAGTACTAACCATCCTAGCATATGGACTTTAAACTAGATCTCAGTCTTAGCCTCCAATATCTATGAACTGAACTTAGCTCTGATACCAAAAACTAACATAGTCGCCTGCCCAAGAAGCCTATGAGAACTGGTCTCAAGATAGTTGTAATTGGCTAGTTGTATATGTTTGTCAATGAAAACTTTGAAGTACTAGTTGATTAACCTAGAATATACAAGATGCATGCTCTTTATGCTTTGATTAGAGTAAATGAAAACCATAAAAACAACATTCACTTGGCCAAGGTACTTTCATAGAAAATAAGTTCAATTAGCCAAAGCATACAAAACCAACATTTATAAGATTATTACTACACATATCAACCATGTGAGGGCATTCAACATAAAGTAGACTAATGCTCCTCACCCAAGAGCAACCCTAGAGTCTAAGACTTATACATAGACAAATGAGGCAACTAGGAGTACTATACATACAAGCCTTGACTAAGATCTTCTTCACTAACTCCCACCTTAGAAATGAATCCCAATGGCAAGTCACAAAAGCCTGTCCACATGCTGCTAGGCTCTGCCGCCAAGAAAACACTATAGTTAGCACTGTTACTTAACCAAAAAGCAACCCAACTAGACTAGAATCAGAAAGATTCTCAAGCGAAGTACCTGCAACGACAAACTACTGTGACAACCCTCAACGGTTATCCGGCCCAACAGCATCAGAATCTACACAACATAACTAACAAGTGAAAATTTAGAATTCTCAGTAAGGGTCTTCTGTTCACCTGCAAGAAAAGTTAGTAAGGACAACACATATATGAACATATGTAAACTACTATGAGCTTATACAGCTTGAGGCTAGACTTATGTTCATATGTCTCAGTCCCTTGGTACTTCTCGTTAACCTAGTCCTTAAACTACAAGGCAGAGCCTTACCTACTAGCAAGCATAGCTTACTAGCATAACTAGTGTTGATTCACTAGTTGAAGCTCCCTTATGTTGTATAGGGGCATTATGGTGGGACTATTGTAGACTAAGTCATAAAGACCCACTACGTGCACTAAGGCTCCACATCGTAACATCGCACTCGATGGCACGGCTAGGTCACCAATGGTACTAAACCTTTCACCCAATCTAGTGATACTTAATTGTGGCCCTTTTTTATCTAGTTTTCTTGTTTATGGTAGAAGTAACCAAAACAACTCAAGAAAACTCCAAGGTCTCAGAGGATTTTTGAAAGTCTCCGAGTACCCTCAGAATACTTAGACCCCTAAGTACCCTAAGCACCCCTTAGACCTCCCCTTGAACCACCTAGCAAAATTGGAAAATTTTAGCCATTATAATTGTAGGGATGCGTCACCATAGTTATCAACATTCAGAGTACATTTCATGATGCTGGTGATGTGTTGTCGGTATTGGCAACATGATGTCCAAACTTTTCTAGTTTTGCTGCTACAAACTTTGAAGACTTACCAAGCATATCAAACATGCTTGGATGGCCTTCAAACTTCACATACCTGTAAAACATATTGCAAACACCACAACCATCTATCACAAACCTACTTATGATGCATTGTAATATTATTCCAATCTCCACAAAACTAATAGTCTACCATGATCAACTTTGCCCACTAACTAATGCTATTGCCAAAATTACTTGAATTCATCAAGTAATCACACTCCAATAGCATTAATCAAACTTGAAAACATAACTCCCTTACCTTAACTTCAACTCACAAGCAAGAATCAATCCACCCTTCACCCATAACCAAAGTTCCATGAAGTTCTTCCTTGTTCCAAGGAACCAAAGGCACAAAACACAAAATTACTAACTTCTAACCAAAACCTAAGGTTTGAATCATCTAATAAACAAGAATTCACCAGGGAATCATAAGTTATCTCACATAAAAAATAGGGGATGGCTAGAAACATGGTTCCAAGCTCCAAAAAGTTGAAATTTTTCTTGGAACAAGCTTCCTAATGCATATACACCCTTGGTAGCTTCAAATTTTACCAAAAACTCTTGGTTTTAAACTTGATTTTATGAAAAAATGGTAGGGTAAAGGATGAACTCGGGTTTGGGGCAAAAATGGCAGCCTCTTCCACTTTACCAAGCTTTTATACTTCTTTCTAAAACCAAGCCACCAAAGTTTATGTAGAGTTACAAACAAGTCCCCTTCTTTCCTTAGTAACTAGTCATCTCGGTCAAGTCTTGTTTATTTAAGTTAAACTTAGGTTAAAAATAAAATTTAGGTTTTCAAAACTCATTTTTAACGCTTGGGATCGACCCAACTCTTTGGGATGTAAAATTACCATTTTGCTCCCGAACCTCATTTAGTGCCTTAACTTTCTCAGAACATAGTGAACTTTGCTAAACTTACCTATTCTTGCTATGTGAACTTGAAATAAGGTTCCAATCTAAGATTCAAACACTTTACCTTGCTCGAACAAGCCTCTAACTGGGAAAGCCATAACATTCTCCCTTCTTTCTAGAATTTGGTCCCCCAAATTCCACTGCAACTGAGGAAAAAGACTAGGATACCTTTTCAGCATATCCTGCTCTATCTCCCAAGTAGCTTATTCCTCACTATGGTTCAAAAAAAATATATTAACCATTGGAATCCACTTAGTTCAGAGTTTCTTAACTTGCTTGTCAAGTATCTAAATAGGTTTTTCTTCATAAGTCAAGCCTTCCTAGATGGGTATTATTAAAGGGTTGACTACTAGTCCTAGATCCACTGTGCATTTCGTTAGAAGACTAACATGAAACACGTTATGCACCAGGGACAAGTTGGGCGGTAATACCAACTGATAAGCAATCTTCCCTATTTTGTCCAAAACTTCAGTGTCCGATGTACCTAGTGGATCTTAGCCCTATACCAAATTGGGTAACTCCTTTTATGGGAACACTTTGAAAAGTACCTTGTCTCCAACCTCAAAGCTCAATTCCCGTCTTCTCAAATTCCCACACTTAGTTTGCCAGTCATTGGTTACCTTCATCTATTTTTGTATTAACTTAATCTTAGCTGTGGTGTCAGCTACAATCTCAAGACCGACAAATACCCTATCTGAAGGGTCTGCCAAACAATGGAGCGTCATACATCGCCTATCATACAAAGTCGCATATGGTGTCATACCTATCACAGTTTGATGACTGTTATTATAAGCAAACTCGATGAGTGGTAAGTGCTAATCCCAATCACCTCTCATGTCAATGGCACACATGCGTAACATATCCTCCAAAGTCTAAACCACTCTCTCAGACTATCGATCAATTTGAGGATGAAAGGCAGTATTGTGACTAAACTTACTTCCTAACACCTCTTGGAAAGCATTCCAAAACTGTGACACAAACCGAGGATCTCTATAAGATATGATTTGATCTGGTATACCATGTAACCTCACAATCTCTTTAACATACAACTAAGCCAACCATTCCAAAGTATAAGTAATCCTTATGGGTATAAAGTATGCCGATTTAGTCAACCTATCAACCACCACCCATATAGCATCATGCTAGCTTTGGGTATTCAGTAACCTTACTAGGAAATCCATGGTAATAGACCACCACTTCCCCTCTAGAAAGGGTAAACTCTAAAGTGTACCTATCAGTTTTTGATGTTCAGCTTTAACCATTTTACAAGTCAAACACTTAGCCACATGTCCTACTATATCCCTCTTAAAACACGGCCACCAAAAATGTGTGTTCAGATCATGGTACATCTTACTAACACCATGATGAACACTTAACCTACTAGTATGTGCCTCCTATAAGACTTGCTACCTTAGTCCCTCCACATTCGCCACATAGAGTCGATCTCCATGGTGTAGTATCCCATCCTTATATTGGAACTCCTTCCTCATAGTAACAAGTTTCTCTTGTCCAAAAGTTTTCTTCAACAACGGATCTTTAATTTGAGCATCCTTGACTTCAGCTAACCAAGTAGATTGTATCTCCAAGACATAGACTAGGGACTTTTCTTAGTTTTTCCAAAACTCATGCAAAGCCGATAAATAATCCCCCAACTCTCCTATTGAGTAATTCGTAGGTTGATCCTTAGATAGGATCACCCCTATGCACTTCTAGCTCAATGCGTCTGCTACCACATTTCCTTCGCCTGCACAATACTCAATCAAGCAATCATAATCCTTTATATACTCGATCCACCATCGTTGCCTCATATTCAAATCCTTCTGTGTGTATAGATATTTCAAACTATTTTAGTCTATGAAAATCCTGAACAACCTTCCCATCAAATAATGTCTCCAAAGCTTAAGAGTGAAGACTACCACCGCTAGCTCAAGGCCGTGAACTGGATAGTTTAACTCATTAGGCCTCAATTGCCTTGAGCCATAGGCGATCACCTGACTTTCATACATCAATGCACACCCCAAACCAAAACTTGATGCATCTCTGTACACCGTGAAACCTTTGTTCAGATATAGCAAAATGAGTATCGGTGCACTTGTCAACCTTTTATTCAACTCCAAGTAAGCTTATTCTCACTTTGGTGTCCAATCAAATTACTAAGCTTTCTTAGTCAAGGCTATCAATAGTGTAGCTATCATAGAGAATCTCTCGATGAACCCCCTATAATAGCCTGCTAAGCCCAAGAAACTCCTAACCTTTGTAATTGTAGTCAGTCTCTTCCACTCACCCATTGCCTGAACCCTTTCAGGATCAACTGACAAACCCTGAGAACTAATAATGTGTTACCACCTTTACAAAATGGGAAAATTACAGCAGAAGGACCTAAACTTATATTCTTTAATTTTCACCATAGTGTATAAATTGTGAACTGTAAAGTATTCAATATACACTCCCTTAAGTGGAAAAAGCAATGATAGCTTGGTCCTTAAGAAAGTATTAGCACATCGCCTAATTTTCAAGTAACCTAGGGACTAAATTGTAAGATTACAAAGGTTGGGTACTCAATTGCACAAATTTTCAAAGATGGCTACGGAAAGGACATGGATGGAATTATGAAGAAAGGACATGGAAGGAATTAATGACATTGTTAGGGACCAAAGTACTCAAAGAGGTAAAGTTTACCAATTATGGCATAATGCCAACTAAGGTACTTAGGTGTCCACACTTTTGCCTAAAATCAAAACAATTTTTTGAAAAGGTTAGAAGAGGCCAAAATCTATAATTTTCCCAGCCAAAATGGCTAGAAATAACCTGTCCAAGTGTTGGCCAAATTTTCAAAAATTTACATATATGCCACTTGGTCAAAATGATGTATAAATGAAGAAAAATCTTCATTTCATTGCCATTTTTCTTAAATTTCGGCCAACAGCAGCTAAGACTTCTGCCTTAAACTCTTCCATCATCCTCCATAGCCACCATACCTTAAGAAAACAAGAGAAAGAAAGAGAAAACAACCGCATCAAGGCTAATTGTTGGGTTTATCTAAGGTTTATTGGATTTCCAGCAAAAGTTAAGGGTTTTCAAAATTTTCCTGGATTGTTTACTATATTTCCAAAAATCCATGAAGCTAAGACCATGCTTGGAAGAGAGCAAAAAGGTCAAGGAGCCAAGTATGGGTTAAAGGGAAAGAAGCATGGCAAGGTTTTTGCCTTAGTGTTACCATGCTAAAGATGGCAGCAAGAAAGAAAGGTTTCTAAAGACCAAGTTAGTTCTAACTAAGACCTAAAAGACTCCTAAGACCAAGAAAAAGCTTGAGGAGGGCTTCCATAATGTTACTAAAATGATATCTTATTATTTTATTGAATGATTATGGACTAACCCTAATGTGTTATTGCTGCCAGCATTACATGTTTTTGTTGCTGTGTTTATTGGTGCATATGGTTGCTATATTTGTGTGTATGTGTTGTTTTTGTATGTTTTTATGTCTTTGGATTTCAGGTGGTATGTTGCTATGGAAGACTTTACCTTGAAAGCCCTTACTAAGTTCTTTCCAAAGAGCTTACTCCCCTTTCTCTCCATTTTCAGGAACACCTGACAGAGAACATTCAAACTAATAGTTCTAGTTTGAGTTTTTCTATGAAATTTTAGGTACATGAACTTCAATATGTCTAGTATTAAACTGGATTTTACATGATTTTTAGAGCACATTTGCTAATTTTAGTGTTGGTACTTTCTACCTTACGCTGCAGCTTCCTTTTGAAGTTTCTAGAATGCACTATGTTTGTAAGGCTCTCCAAGAAGCTATTGTAAATAGCCAACTAATCTAGGACATATTTATGATGCATCTATGCATGTAAATACACTATGGATGGTGTATGGATGATATATGAAGCAACAAAGTGATGTTTCAGGTTGAATGTTCAATTCTGTCCATTTTGCAACTCATTGGCTGTTCCAAAGAAAATTATGTTTAATGCTTATGGAATGCCTCTAAATTCAGGGGAATGACTTTCCCAAGCTTTTAATACATGTAACAACCTGCCCATGTTGGCTTTGCACCTAGAAATGAAGTGTATGAATTTTATGAAATTTTGTATGGGCATTACGGTCATTAGTTGCACAGATTTGATACCCTGTACTCCAAGAGCCATAAGTTACTGTACATAACGAGGTTGGCTATGAAATTTTGACCACACTTAGAACACTTTAACACTTTAAGATGAAGAATTTGGTTTTTGAATCATTGGATTTGGTGCCCTATAGCTAGAGTTATAACTTGTCAAAGGTGGTTGATTTTGCTATATACTGTTCATATGGTCAATTTTACTCGGTTAAGTATAAAATCCATAATTGAAAACTTGTATGGACTTCATGCCTCAAATTTATTTCCCTATGAAGGTTCAAGTGTATTAAAGGGTTTAAGACCTTTAGGGCATAGGGGAACATGGGTAGAATTTGATTTGGACATGGTGTGACAGTTTGGACACGTGAAATGAGCACCAATGAAACCAAGTGTGCATATGATTCTACATGCACTCGGGGATTTTACTCAAATCCCGTACTGAGTAGGAAAAAAGAAATGATTGTCATCATCATTACTTTCGGATGAAATTGTATGTGAATATGTGTGTGATGGTTGGACCAATATACATATATTTGCATAAAGACTAAGAGGACCACTTGGGTAATATAGTGAGAATTGTTTTGATGGCCTACAGAACATGCATAGCTCCTAGGAATTAACACATTAAATATGGTCATTGCATTTAAGCACTCAGAGTGGTAACATAATGTGCCCCAGAAAATGTATCCTTTAAGACCAAAACTCACACTTAGACAGCTTTGTATAACATTGAATATCCTTTAGCACTTGCAAACTGTTTTAAGGTGCTCCTTGTGCTCTTGGGTAGATTGCGAGTATATCAAAATGTCATCAATGAAGACTTTAACAAACCGATCCAAAAATGTTCTAAAGATTCTATTCATGGCTTCCAAGAACACTACCATGGTGTTAGTCACACTACCATGGTGTTAGTCACACCAAATGGCATAATTGTATACTCAAGTGCCCATACCTTGTCTTAAAGGCAGTCTTTGGGATATCTTCCTTCTTAACTTTATTCTAGAAGCATTTAGACCAGAGGTCAATCCTAGAAAACAACTTTACTCCCCTGAGCCTATCAAATAGGTCATCGATCATAGGAATTAGATAATTGTTCTTGACTATTATTGCATTCAACTTCCTGTAGTCAATGCACAGTCTCAAAGTTTTGTCTTTCTTCTTTACAAACAACACAGAGGCTCCCCACGGTGACACACTAGGCCTTGTAAAGCCTTTCTCTAGCAGTTCTTCCAACTACTTCTTTAACTTGTCCATCTTAAAAGCTGACATTCGGTAAGGTGGTATCAAAATAGGTCCTGCTTTAGGCTGAAGATGGATAGAAAACTTAGTGTCCCTCTTAGGTAGTAATCCAAGTAATTCTACTAGAAACACCTTAGGAAACTGATTGGCTATAGGAATCTCCTTAAGTTCTTCCTCTATGGCCACCCCATTCAATGAATAATACTCCTTCTTATTGACCATAGGGATGGTATCCATAAGTCTAAGGTGTAAAATCTTAGCACTAGATGCTAACTCTCCTATACAAGTCACTCCAGCTCCCTGAGCATCAGTAATGTTGACTGAGTGACTAGCACGGTCAATTTGCACCATGTGCTTGCTTAGCCAATCCATTCCCAACACTAGATCATAAGACCTCAATTCTATCACCCACAACTCACAAGATAAATCATAGCCACCTAACTGTAAGGGATACCTAATAACCAACTCATTGGTCACTATAAAACTCCTCCTTACAGTCCTAATGAGCCTCAACTCATTTGAGATTTCTCACTGCAACTTAAGCTTATCTACCAAGGCAAATCATATCACAGAAAGAGTAGCTCCAGTAATGAAAACTACTCTAACACTACCATTCTGAAAAGTAAAGTTGCCTCGTACAGCGGCTAGCTCTTTGGTTACTTGACTAGCCAGGGTGAAGACCCTCGGCTCAATTGCTACTGCGGCCATACCAAGTCAATTTCCTATTGTAATGCGTGTAAAGGTAGATTCCTAGGCATTTCCGCAAGGGTCAAACCTGTGGGCATTCCCTTGCCTAATGACCTATTCAACCATAAATGTTGCAGACATCTGTTCCCAACGTACATTGCTTCATGCCATAGAACCTCCTACATTTAGGGCATAAACCCAGTTTTCTTCTCTTGAAGGGACCTTGACTTTCGGTAGTCCTTCCTACCATTGGTCATTTTCTAGCACTTTTACCTAGGTTGAATGGTCCAACCTCCACCTTTTTGCTTGGTTCCCTCAAGTCCTCAATTTCACTTTTTAAGCCCAATGCCTTTTGGACCACTTGGCAATAACTCCGAATGTCTACTGTCGCCATATAGCTTCGAAGCACCAGCTTAAAGCTTTCGAAGAACTTCTTGGCTTTCAACTCATCATTGCCGCCCATATAGGGAGCATACCATATGAGTGAATTATAGCACTGCTCATACTCCCTCACCAACATCTCTCCTTGAATCAGATTCTCGAATTGGATCCTTCTCTGATCCTATGCAGCTTCATTGACATATTCCTGTTGGAACTTCCTTTCCAAGTCCGAGCACTTGAGCACTTTTTGCTTGTGCTTTGGTCAAGTACCATTACTCTCCCTTAACATTTCCATCACATCGTCAAACCAAAGACTAGCCCTCCCTCTAAAAAAAATGTATGAAGGCCATCCTTTGTTCTGATTCATAGCCTCCACATGTGAAGAGTTGATTCATCCTGGATAAACAATCCTCTACTTGATCAGGGTCGCCTAACCCATGAAAATTTGGTAGGTCCACTATTTTGAAGTTCTCAAGCAATACCATCTCGTGCGGGGTTTCTTTCCTCCTTAGAACCTCCATAAGCTCTAACTCCTCTTTATGCTCATAAACATGACCATGCCTCTCATGGGCCCGAGGCACTTGCCAATGTTCAGCATGCCTTTCTTGGCCTTGGGATGGGTCATTCCCTTGGTCATTTTCTTCTTGGATAACTTTTCTATCCTCATTATCTTGAAACAACTCATTCATGGTAATAGTCATGCCTTGTGCCACTTGTGCCATAGTTTGAGTCAACCCATAAAGTACCCTAGATATCTCATCCAGCCTTGCCATAACTGGACTACTAGAACATTCACCAGGTTCCCTAGCTCCTCTTGAAGCTACTGACCTAATGTCAACCATAGCATCCTACAACTAAAGCCAGATGACATTCCCCAGATGTTGGTCAGTACTAACTATCCTAGCACATGGAATTTAAACTAGATCTCAGTCTTAGCCTCCAATATCTATGAACTGAACTTAGCTTTGATAACATGGCCGCTCTCGGCCCTACCTATGAAGCCTGTGAGAATTGGTCTCACAGTGGTCGCAATTAGCTAGCTGTATATGTGCGAGAATTAAAACTTTGCGGTACTAGTTGATTAACCTAGAATATGCAAGATGCATGCTCTTTACGCTTTGACTAGAGTAAATGAAAACCATAAAAACAACATTCACTTGGCCGAGGTACTTTCATAGAAAATAAGTTCAACTAGCTAAAACATACAAAATCAACATTTATATGATTATTACTACACGGATCAACCGTGTAAGGGCATTCACAATAAAGTTGACTAATGCTCCTGACCCAAGAGTAACCCTAGAGTCTAAGACTCATACATAGGAAGAGGAGGCAAGTAGGAGTACCGTACATATAAGCCTTGACTGATATCATCTTCACTAACTCCCACCTTAGAAATGAATCCTAGTGGTGAGTCACAAAAGTCCGTCCACATGCTGCTAGGCTCTGTAGCCAAGAAAACACTATAGTTAAAACTGTTACTTAACCAACAGGTAACCCATGTAGACTAGAATCATAAAGATCCTCAAGTGAAGTACTTGCAACCACAACCTACCGTGACAACCTTCAATAGTTATCCGGCCCAACAGCGTCAGAATCTGCACAATATAACTAGGGAGTAAGAATTCAGAATTCTCAGTAAGGGTATTCACTTCACCTGCAAGTTACTAAGGACAACACATATGTGAACATATGTAAACTACTATGAGCTCATACAGCCTAAGGCTACACTGATGCACATATCTTTCAGTCCATTGGGACTTCTCCTCAACCTAGTCCTTGAACTACAAAGTAGAGCCTTACCTACTAGCTAGCATAGCTTACTAGCGTAACCAATGTTGATTCACTTGTTGAAGCTCCCTTATGTTGTATAGGGGCAGTATGTTGGGACTAATATAGACTACAACATAAAGACCCACTAGGTGCACTAAGGTTCCACATCACAACCTCGCGCCTAATGGCACAACTAGGTCACCAATGGTACTTAACCTTTCACCCAAGCTAGTGATGCTTAGTTGTGGCCCTTTGTTATCTAGTTTTCTTGTTTATGGTAGAAATAACCATAAAAACTCAACAAAACTCCTTGGTCTCGGAGGAGTTTTGGAAGTCTCCGAATATCCTCGAAATACTTAGACCCCTAGGAACCCTAAGCACCCACTTAGGCCTCCCCTTGAACCACGAAGAAAAATTGAAAAATTTTAGCCATCAAAACTATGGCAACGCGCCGCCACAATTATCAATATTCAGAGTACATTTCGTGGTGCTGGCAACGTGTTGCCAATACCTATGATGCCCAGAATTTTCTAGTTTTGCAGCTACAACATTTGAAGACTTACCAAACATATCAAACATGCTTAGATGTCCTTCAAACTTCACATACCTGTAAAACATGTTGACACGACCATCCGTGCCCCTGGCCAGGAAGCCCTGTGAGAGTTGGTCTCACGGTGGCTTGCAATTGGCTAGTTGTGTATGTGTGCGGATTAAATCCCATGCTACTAGTTGATTAACCTAGAATATGCAGTATGCATGCTCTTATGCTTTGACTTGGCCTATTAAAACCATAAAACATTAAAACAATAACTCGGCCGAGTAATTTCTACACAAATAAATACAAACAGCCAAAGCATACCAAAAATCAACATTTGTGTGGGTTTACTACACATAAACAACTTGTGAAAGCTTTCATACATAAAGCAACTAATGCCCTCACCCAAGAGCAATCTTGGAGTCAAGGACTCTTTATAACATAGACTATGGAGGCAAACCAAAGTACTGTATCAAAATACAAGACTTTACTTAGATCTCTTTACCCTAGCCCTCACCTTGGACACACGTCCCAGTGGCGAGTCTCAAAAGTCTTCTGCCAAGTGCTACTAGGCTCTGTAGCCAAAGGAAGAAACTAGTTAGTACTGCTACCTAACCAACAACCCAACTAAGCACTTATATAGACTAAAATCACGAGGATTCTCAACTGCCATACCTGTACACACAAAAGAGTACTACCGAGATAATCCTCAACGATTACCCAGTCCAGCAACTTCAGGCCCTGCATAACAAAACCAGGGAGTGAGAATTCGACAATTCTCAGTAAGGGATCTTCAATGTACCTGCAAGAAAAACCTAGGACTCTTGCTATGAGCTCACACAACACTAGGGTGCTATTATATATGCATATATAACTAGGTCAAAGACCTCTCCTCAAGTAGTCCTCCTCACGGAGTATTACTCCATGCCTAGCGAGTTTAAACCCGCTCCTAGCAAGCTGAAGCTTACTGCAAACGATCATGTAGCCTTCCCATAGTTGTTATGCAAGGGAATTATAGTGGGACTTTGTAGACTAGGCCGCAGGGCCTCGTTGACGTAGACTAGATGAACAAGGTTTCACCTTGTGACCTCGTGGCTATGGCACAGCTAGGTCGACAAGGGCTCTAAACCTCTCACTTGAGCTAGTGCTAGCTAATTATGTTCATTTGCAACATAGTTTCCTTAAAAACTTGCCTTCACTTTGAGTTAATATAAATATAAAATTGGGACAAGTTAAGTGTTTTTATAACATTGAGGTGATAGTACTCCCTCTTAGCTTCGTGTGAAATCTTGAATCACCTCAATCGGACACCCGAGCGAAAAGTTATACTGAAAACAAAATCTGGTGTCAGATGCTGTCTCGGCGACGTGTCGCCACAGTTGTCGACGTTCTGAGACAGTTTTTCTGGATTGGTGATGCGTCGCTAGTTTCGACCTGAAATTGGCGACACGTCACCAATCTGCAGAAATGCAAAATGGGCGCGTTTTGCTGCTATGAACTTTGGACGATTCCTACACATACCAAACATGCATGGAATGCCTCCAAATTTCATACACACATAGTACATGTTGCATAGAACATAACCAACTATCAAAAGCTAAGCTATGATGTCTTCTAACATCAATCCAATCCTCCCAATTCCTCTAGTCCACCATAATTCAACCAAAACATTTACGTAATGCCATAGCTAAAACTACTCAAATTTCTCAAGCAAATCCAAGCTAATGGCATTCCATGAACTTAAAAACACAACTCCCTTACCTCAACTCCAAGTTACAAGCAAGAATCACCCTCCTTTTCAATCAACCAAGCTCCCAAAGCTCTACACAAGTTCCAATCCAAAAACAAAGCACCAAACATTAAAATTATGCTTTCTAACCAAAACCCAAGCTCCAATTCAACCAAATAGCATGAATTCAGTCAAGAACACAACTCTTACCTCGTTTGAAAATAGGGGATGTGAGAAAAAGTCTCTCCAAGCTTCAAAAACATGATTTTAAGCTTGAAAATCACTTCTCCAAGCTTATATACTTTGAATTGCTCCTCTTGGCACCAAAATCTCTTGATTCCAAGCTCAATTTGAGAGCTAAATGGGGGTGAGAAGGTGGAAAACGGGTTTATGGCAGCCAAAGCCTCATTTCTCCTTCTTAAACCCTCACTTAACCCACAAACCATCAAAATATTAAGCTTGTTTCAAATAAGTCCCCCATCTTTGTAACTTAGTAGTCCTTGATTTGATTCTTGTCTATTTTTCAAGTTTGAGTTAAGGTTGAGAGTTAAGTTCTAAAATTCATTTTAAAACACTCAGGACTCGTCCCGGCTATTTAGGATGCAAAATTACCATTTTACCCTTGAACTTCGTTTAGTGCTTTATTCTTCTCGGAACTTAGTGAACTTTGGTAAACTTCTCTATTCTTGCTATGTAAACTTGAATTAAGCTTCTAAACTTAAATTAAAAAACTTTACCTTCCTCAATTCCACTTCCCACTAGAAGGGCCATAACACATGTTGCAAGGACCACAACCAATTATGACAAGCCTACCTTTGGTGCATTGTAACATCATTCCAATCTCCACATAACTAATATTCCACACAATCAACTTTGCCCACTAACTAATGTTATTGCCAAAAAAACTTGAATTCATTAAGAAATCACTCTAATAGCACTAATCAAGCTTGAAAACATAACTCCCTTACCTTAACTTCAAATCACAAGCAAGAATCAATCCACCCTTCGCCCAGAACCAAAGTTCCACAAAGTTCTTCCTAGTTCCAAGCAACCAAAAGCACAAAATACAAAATTACTATCTTCTAACCAAAGCCCATGTTACCCACTCTGGGTTAGTCCAATTATGGTGCCAAAATTGTGCATTTAGACTCCCAGGATTGGTAATGTTATGTAAGCCATCAGAACACTACCCTTAATGTACATACCCAAGTGGCCCTCTTGAGCACTATGCAAACACATGCATATTGGTCCAACCATCACACACATATTCACATTTCATGCACACCATAGAAGCAAAGAAGGAAACCACTAGCACAAGTCTTAATCTTGGCTACCACACATTAGGCAATCTTGTTAAGTTCTAGTGACCAGCCACTGCACCTGTAACATCCACTAATAAACTGTATCACTCTAGCCACGTAAACCCCTATTTTCATTACTCCATTATCAAGTAGAGATTTAGAGCAAACCAAGGAATTTTTTTTTGTTACATCAATAGCCCACCTATGGACCAAGTTATGGATTTTTTAAGTTGGTTACAAAATTCTGACCAACTGAACAGTAACTTAGCCAAATTTGCAACATCATATCTTTGGGTACAGGGCTCCAAATTCAGAAATTCCTAATTCTAGTTCAACCTATAGATGTTCTCTAGGCATGATCAAAATCTCATACAAATATTCCTTCTACACTGGGAGATATAGGACTTTCAGTGTAGAGTCAAAATTCTAGTCACTTTATGCCATTTTGCCCATAAAAAATTTCATAAGTGTGCAAACACTTCATTCAGAAGGGAGAAAACCTCCAAAGCTATCCCATATATGTCCATTACACATAGGAATTACATTCCCTTGCTTTGCACCACATCACTTACACAACCAAAACATTACTCAAATGTTCACATACTTGTCTCATTTTACATACACTACATGTACATGAATACATGCACTACAAAATGGTCTTAACTCAGCTAAATATGCACCCTAGGTTACAGGAGTGCCTGAGACACAATGGACTCCAGAACAGGATGCTGGACAGCTGCTGCACAAGACAATAAGTACCACCATTAAAAATACCAAATGTGCTCCTCAAATCACCAAAATTTCCAGATCATAACTAGACATATGAAAGTTCATATACCTGAAAATTCAAATCAAAACTTAAACCACAAAGATTAGTTTGAAGTTGATCTTTCAGCTGCACCTAAAATGATAGAATTGATGGGAGTAAGTTTCATTGAGAAACTTAGTAAGGGTAACACTTGGATTTAATAGGCAATGTGACCATCATTGAGACCTGCATCCAAAGACACTAAAACACAAAAAAAAAAATGCATATATACAAGATATAGCAACCAAATGTAGCAGCCATTCATAACCAATAAACACATGAAATGCAGCAGCAACATAAACCATAGGTTAGTCCATAAAACACATAATAAACATAACCAAATTACTATGATAGCCCTCCTAAAGCTAATGCTTGGTCTTAAGAGGATTTTAACACTAGTTAGTACTAAATTTGGGCTCTAGAAACCCTCATTTCACTGCTATCTTTGTGCACTTCACACTAGGTCACAAAACCTTCAATAAGTGCACTCCCCTCACTATGCTCTCATGGCTCTCTTCCAAGCTTGGCCCTAGCTCCATGGTTGCTTGAAAATATAGAAAACAACCCATGAGAGCAAAAGATCCCTTACCAAAATGGGTAGGCCAAAAATCAAGCTTGATCCTTGAAGTATCCAAGCAATAGCTCTAGTTTGCTTCCAATTGCTTTCTTTTGCCTTCAATTTCAATCAATTGAAAGTTTGAAGGTGTGGTGGCTATGGAGGAAGTGTGGTTGTGTTCTTGGGATATAGGAGGATGAAAATGAGAGAGAGACAAGTGATTTGGCCACTTAAATGGCCTTAAATGAGCTTAAGGGCACAAAACACACTTAAACAAGTTTAACCTTGCTTTATGTCATTTTCCTTCTCACTGATTATGGTTTATTTGTCTTAAACTTATTGGTACATATGTGCCCAACATTTTTTACTATTTATCAAGCCTTGGCTGCCTCCCCCATGGTGGGATAACCCCACAATTCCACCCTTTGACTTAAGTCAAAAGCTTGAACACCTTAAGGTTTACACAAGGACATTTAGGTCCTTATTGCTTTTAGTGTTTCCTTTGTCCAAAATTTTCTTCCATGAGCAATTTGGTCCTCCAATAACAGTTTCATACCATTCATTTCCTTCCCATAACTCTCTAAGGCTCTTTCTTGAGAGTTTTACAATTGAGTACCCGAATTTCCAAAACGTTACAAAAAAAGTCCATAGGTTACTTGACAAACAAGCAATCCTTAAGGCTTCCCTTAAGGGCCAAGTTACAAACTTGAAAAACTTTTAAGGAGGTGTTGATCATGCCTTTTACCCCCTACACTTCAATCACTATGGTGAGAATTACACAATATAATGGTTTTTTAGCCATTGTGACACACTTGTAATTCTCCCATTTTTGTGAGGTGGTAATAATCCTCCCCCCCCTTAAAAATTTTGGTCCCCCAAAATAGCCTTTAGCCTCGAGTATTCTTCAGGATACATTTCCATAAGGTCTTTTTCAGTTTTCCAGGTTGCTTCTCTTTCAAAGTGGTGTGACCACTAAACTTTAACCATGGGAATAAGTTTATTTCTTAACCTTCTAGTATCCTTGGCTAAGATAGCTATAGGTTTCTCTTCATATGTCAAGTTAGGTTCTAACTATATGTCTTCCACTACAATAGCATGCTTTGTGTCTAATAGACACTTCTTAAGCATACTGATGTGAAAAACATTATGAACACTTGACATGCTTGGCAGTAGAACTAACCTATATGCTGCCTTACCAACTCTGTCCAAGATCTCATAAGGACCAATGTATCTTGGAGCTAACTTGGTTCTTCTGCAAAATCTAACAGTGCCTTTTGTTGGTGTAACTTTCAGCCAAACATTGTCACCAACCTCAAATTCCAAGTCTCTCATTCTTTTGTTCACGTAGGTTGTGGTCCTTTCATTGGCTGCCTTCAATCTCTCTTGAATTTTCTTGATTTTGGAAGTTGTCTCTTCAATAATTTTGGGACCCAACTCTAGCCTATCTGAGGCTTCCACCCAACAGTGGGGTATCATGCACCTTCTTCCATATAATGCTTCATAAGGTGCCATGCCAATGGTGCTTTGGTAACTATTGTTATATGAGAATTTCACCAATGGCAAGTGTTGGTCCCGTTCACCTTTCAAATCCAACACACAGCTCCTGAGCATGTCTTTCAGTATCTGTATTGATGGCCAGGGGACTCATCGTTCAGAGTCATGATGACTGGAGGAGAGACTTTTGGGAGGAAGAACGCCTGGTGGATTGGATCGCCCAAAGGAGTGTGCTTGAAAGCTCAGAAACAAAGGGTTAGGAAGCCCCCGGAGTGTTTTTCCGGGGGGGGAGCCTCCGACACCCAATTCAGTGGTTGGCTAAGAAAAAGGCAAAGGTAATAGCACACCGGGCTGAAGAGTCTTGCCTGGTAATTTTCTCAGAGTGTGGGAGCAGTGTTTTTGCCAACCAGCCTCCTGCCAAGTATTAATTCCTGGTATTTATAGGAGTGCCTAGCCCGTTCAGATCGTGACACGTGTTCGGTCGGATGTTCCTGAATTTCTGGGGGTAGGAGACAGATAGCTGGTAGCAGGTTGCCTTGAGCCATGTGCTGAGATGGGCCATGATGTGATTCTGATGGCGTCAGCGTGGCAGAGCGCCTTTTGAGGCGGATTGTGGCGTCTGTGAATGGATGTGTCAGAGGCTTCCTTAAATGCTTCCATAAATGCTCCTGCCGTACTCCCGAGGTCCCTGGGTGAGGTCGTCCTTT
Source organism: Aquilaria sinensis (assembly GCA_005392925.1). Taxonomy (NCBI): domain Eukaryota; kingdom Viridiplantae; phylum Streptophyta; class Magnoliopsida; order Malvales; family Thymelaeaceae; genus Aquilaria; species Aquilaria sinensis. The sequence goes on along the minus strand of SMDT01001321.1, from coordinate 24,509 downwards.
GGTACGGACAGAGCCTCTTCGGGAAACAAGCCCTCAGTTCGGGGGTTCCCAGTTTCAGGGAGTTCCGCCTTCGGGGATATCATGTTCGGCTCGCTATGTCTGGTGCCGCTTTTCCGAAGGCGATCTGTTCACAACCTTGGGGGGGCAAGTAGTGTCCTCGGGTTTTCCTGGCGTGCCGGGCTCGGAGCTCTTCGGCTATCTCCCGAGGTGCATGATCACACCTTTTCTCGGGTAGCGCCAGCTTCTTCTGGCCATTCTTGTGGCAGGGAGTTCGGCCAGATAGAGGCGATAGCGTTTGGCTATCACATGCCCCCCTTTGGAAAGCCGAAGTGAAGACTTCGGTTTTGCATCTCTTTCCGAGGTTGTTTATGGGAGTCTCTTTGGAAGCTCAACCTGTTCCGAGGATGCGCCTTTTGCCCGAAGATCATGGGCTCTTCGGCCTTGGCCTGTTCTTTGGTGTCTTCGAGGCGGAGCCTGTGCCGAAGATACACCTCTTGCCCGAAGGTCATGGGCTGTTCGGCCATAGCCTGTCTCTTGGCGTCCTCGAGTTGGCCTGCTCTTTGTTTCTGCAGGTCTGTTTGGCCAAGCGTGTCAGTCTGAGCGGCGCGTCCCAGTTTTCCAGGGATGTCAGAAGACGTGTCCCAGTTTTCAAGGGACGTTTGGAGGACGTGTCCACCATTTTTGCGCAGCGGTTGACACGTGGCGCTTTGCCATTGGAGGAGAGTCACGTCGGTTACAGAGGGCACGCCTTTTCAGGTGCAGAGAGCAGTTACGGCGACGGTTCGCCTCCAAAGGGTACTTATGACGATGTTTCGGTTACCCACCTCTGGCTTTATAAATAGCCCATTCCATCATAAGTTCCTTTTGCTTTTTCTTCTGCTCTTTTCTCTGCTTTGCCCCTGTTCTTGCACTTTCTTGCTTTCTGTGGCGGAGCTACCTTAATCAGAGCTTTTTTCCAGCCAACTTTCACGACGGCGTCCTCAGATTTTGGCAAATCTTTCGGTGGGTTTTTGTTTTCCAGAGCGTTTTGATCCCTCTGTTCTTTTGAGTTTTTCTCTGGAAACTGTTTTCTTCCGTTTTCAAACTCGTTTTCATGTCGAAAATGCCCATTCCTGAGAGCTGGCAGCCTCTTTTAGCCCATCCTTGTTGCACCACCCCTGCAAAGTTAGAGAGGTGGAAGAAAAAATTCTTTCTTCCCTCTTACGCCATTACTAGGCTGCCTCGTTCTAGCCATTATGCTTTTTCAAACCATAGTAAGGAGGTTACCGTTTTTCGAGCCCAGCTGAAGGCCGGTCTTCGGTATCCTCCCCCGAAGATGGTGTGCGAGTTCTGCAAATTTCATGGCATTGCTGTGAACCAGCTTCCCCCGAACTCGTTCTGCTATTTTAACGCCTACCTCTGCATGTGTGGCGTCTTCGGGATAGAACCCCATTTCATAATCTTTATGCAGTACTACAAGCTCTCTGTGGTCCCGAAGGGTGGCTTCTATTTCATGCTACCTCGGGGATCCGGGAGCAAGAAATTCATGTTCACCTTCGCCACTAAGGATAGCTGGCGGGGGTGGCAACTGGCGGGGGTGGCAACAGAAGTTCTTCTTCCTGAAGATGGACGAGGCCTGGTCGTACGTTCCGACCAAATGGGCTCAGGGAACACTGGATGTGGACGTTGTTGATCCGAGGATGCTGCTGACCCCAGAGTTGGCTCCCGTGTTCGCGGATTTCGACGCCCGCATTCGGGCTGTCTCTGACTGGGATCCCGAGGTCGCTCCGCGCGCCCTTTACCCTTTTCCAATCAACTGGAAGTTGATGACCGAAGAGGTCCTTCGGGAATTAAAGGTGGTAAAGGAGCACGAGACTGACCTCAAGATGCCAGCTCCTGCCATCGCCGGGAAGGATTCCTGGTTGGTCAAGCTTCTTAAGGAGGAAATTTCTTTCGAAAAGCTTGTCGAAAGTGAGTCATCTTCTACTCCTTTGCTGTTTTTTCCTCGGACTTACGCTGATGTTTCTCTCCTTTTTCAGAGATGGGCGACGGGACTGCCGCCTATTACAAGTCCCTTTTCTCCGGCCAAGTGGAGAAGGGGGAGCAGACAAAGAAGGCGGCTTCCCGAAGGCGGAAGTCCGTTGGTGCTGGTCCCTCGGCTAAACGGGCGAAGAAGACTGTTCTTTCCTCTCCTTTGGAAAGTATTGGGGAGGGAAACGAGGACGCTGAGGTTGCTGTCACTTCGCCGCCTGTCGATTCGGCCGAGGTCCCTGCTTCCGCCGACGTCCCTCCAACCGACGTCCCTCCCCAAAGTCCTACTGCGTCGCAGGCCCTCCTTGATGTAGTGGTAGAAGTACCTTCTGCCGAGGAGCGGCGCAGGCGGAAGGGCAAGGGCATTTCGACCGAGGAGGCCGAGGACTCCGAGGACGTCATTGTCGAGGTTCCACCAGGTTTGTTTCCAGACAAAGCGTACTTCCTTTGTTTTTTTCTGGATTGGCTTCTTTGTCTTTAATCTCCTTCTCATTCTTGCCACGCAGGGGAGTTGACTACCCCTGACTGGGCGGCCGAACATGCTCGGAAAGCGAGCTCTTCGGGACGCCAAAATCCCGCAAGGGAAGATACCAAAGGAGCCTTTCTGGACGTTCACGGAGGACATGAATTTGTACTCCGAGGACTGTCCTCAAATGGCGAAGGAAATTTCGAAGGGGGTGCTTACTGAGGCCTCCTTCAAGGCTATTGCGGCGACCTATCCGGAGGACAACGATCTCGCCGTGAAAGTTACCGAGCATGCTGCTCAGGTATACTCTTCAGACCTATTTCCTTCAATTTTTTCCTAAGTGTTTGGCTCTTACTGACCTTGCGTTTATCTTCTTTGCAGCTGCTGGGGTATGCTGGCTACCTCCGAGTTCGGGTGGCCAGGGAGGCTGTGTTCCGAACTACGGCCTTAGATACTTTAGAAAAGGCGAAGGCCACACGCCTGGAGTTGATCGCCAAAAACCAGCGGCTAGCGGATGCTGCGAAGGAGAAAGTTGCTGCCCTTCGGGAGGAGTTCCGGAAGGAGAAAGAAGAACTTGAGAAGGACTCCTCCCAGAAGATTGCTGACCTCGGCGAGCAGATAAAAGGAATGCTGGCCACCAACGAGGAGCTTCTAAAGCATAAGTCAGAATCTGGCAAGATCATACTGGCGCTGACAGCTGAGAAAAACATCCTTGCAGCCGAGGTCGTGTCCTTGAAGAAGGATCCGAAGGGAAAGGAGCAGATAAAGGCGCTGGAAGAGGAGATCGCGGACCTGAAGGACGAGCTTGACGACCTCGAGCTTGAGAAGAACAAGTCTGATCAAATGGCCAAGGTCGCCTTTCAGGACGGCTTCTGCCTTGCTCGGCACCAAGTCCTCCAGAGGTTCCCAGATCTGGACCTCTCTTTTCTAGAGGCTCTAAACATTCCTGGGGGACCTCGGTGGGAATGGTCCAAGGTCGAACATTTGAACCTTCCTCCTTCAATTCCAGCGCCAAAGGTGGTGGAAAAGGGCGGGCCAGCGAGTGGCTCTCGGGACGCCGCGAACCCTTAGGCTATTTTTTAGGGCCCCTTTTCCTTCCCTTCTATTTTGTATTCCTTCTTCGGGCACTTCTTTACTGTAAAGCAGCTTACTCCTTAACGAAGACTTTTTTGGCTAAGTGTTTCTTCAAGTTTCTTTATTTTCATTGCCCCGAACGCATTTGCTCAAGAGACTTCGGAAAACCTGCAATCAAAGAAACTCTTTTACCTTCCCTTGGCCGAGCCTGTTCGCTCCAGAGGCTTTTCGGAAAGTCTGAAAAATTTGACTAAGTCTTTTTGCAGGCTTTTGCATTTCCATTTTGTCCCGAACACGTTCGCTCGAGGGACTTCGAAAATTCCTTAGTAAAAAAATTTTCCTTCTTTTCCTTTTGTCCCGAGCATGTTTGCTCAAGAGACTTAGGAAATCTTTCGAGAGTTGTTTTCCGTTTTTCCCGAGCGTGATGGCTCAAGGGACTTCGGAAAACTGTCTCTGCGCTTATTTCGGCGAGTACTTCTGCGACGTTCTTGTTTCCCATCTTTCCCGAGCATGATGGCTCAAGGGACTTCGGAAAACTGCCTCTGCGAGATTTCTCCATCTTTTCCCGAGCGTGATGGCTCAAGGGACTCTGGGAGGTCAATCTGCGCTTTATTACGGCGAACATCTTCGCGGAATTCTGCTTTGCACAATTTTGGATACTTAAGAACTTTCCTTAAGAGCATTCTGTACTTACAATTCCTCCGCTTCATCTTAGGCGTAGAATTTTTTCAAGGTGTCTGAGTGCCAAGTATTTTTCAATTCTACGCCTTCGGCGTCGCCAAGTTTGTACACGCCTTTTCGTACTTCGGCGAGAACCAGATAAGGTCCTTCCCAGTTTGCACGAAGTACTCCGTGGGACGGCCTTCGGGGTGCAAAGTCAGCCTTTCGGAGAACGAGGTCTCCCTTCTTGATTTCTTTTGGCCTGGCCCGTAAGTTTACAGCCGCGGCCACTCTTTGCTGAAAAGCTTTTCTTCTCAGCTCGGCTATTTCTCTGTGTTCGCCGACGAGGTCGAGCTTGGTTCTGAGGCCGAGGTCGTTTCCACCTTCATCAAATATTTGCACCCGTATTGATGGTCTGACTATCTCGACTGGGATAATGGCCTCTGTCCCGAAGACTAGTGAAAAGGGAGTTTCCCCTGTGGCCCTTCGGGGCGTCGTTCGGTAGCTCCACAATACGCTTTGGAGTTCTCCTGGCCATTTCCCTTTTGCTTCTCCCAGTCTCTTTTTCAGGCCATCTTTTATGGTCCTGTTCGATACTTCCACCTGCCCGTTACTTTGGGGGTGAGCTACTGGGGCGAAGTGCATCTTTATTCCGAGGTCGCTGATAAATTCCTGGAATCCTTTGTCTATGAATTGGGATCCATTATCAGCTACTAGTACCCTCGGTATGCCAAATCTGCATACAATGTTCTTCCATACGAACTTCTGCACTTCTTTTGCCGAGATAGTTGCCAGCGGTTCTGCCTCAACCCATTTAGAGAAATAGTCCACTGCTACAACGCAGAATTTCACGCCTCCGGGTGCTGTGGGGAGTGGCCCAATAAAGTCTATACCCCAGACTGCGAACGGCCAAGGATAGTCAGTCGAACTTACCATCTCCGAGGGTGCCCTCTGGATGTTCGCGTGTCTCTGGCAGCTACCACATTTTCGGACGAACTGTCTTGCGTCCTTTCTCAGGGTAGGCCAGAAGTATCCTTGGCGAAGTATCACCGCTGCAAGGGCATCAGTTCCGATATGTGAGCCACACATGCCTTCGTGGACCTCTTCAAGGATCATTTCAGTATCCTCTTCAGCCACGCATCTCTGCAGCGGGTTTGCATATCCCTGCCGGTATAACTCTTCACCAATCAGGAAGAATCGGCCGGAGCGTCTTCGCAGTCTCGCAGCGTCGCTGGGGTCTTCGGGGAGCATATTTTCTGTGAGGTATCTCTTTATGGGATCTTTCCATCCTTTTCCCGAGGTCGCTATGCTCAGCACTGAGATGCTCGGATGGTCTAGCACCTCGGTGTATGTTTTCGACTTCGCCAAGCAATCTGCCTCAGTGTTATTCCGCCGAGGTACATTTTCGATCCGTACGGCGTCAAACTCTTGGATGAGCTTTGCTACCAGCTCGTGGTATTTTGCCAAGATTGGGTCCTTCGCCCCATAATCTCCTGCCGTCTGCCGAACTACCAGCTGGGAATCGCTGTGAGCCTTTAAGTTTCTCACGCCAATCTTTCTGGCCAAGCGTAATCCCGCTATGAGGGCTTCATACTCAGCTACATTGTTGGTGACGTTGAAGCTGAACTTGATAGCCTTCATTACCTCCAGGCCTTCGGGGCCCCTGATAATTACTCCAGCTCCCTGGTGTTCGGACCCCGAGGCTCCGTCTACGTGCAAGGTCCATTCTGGCTCACCCTCTTTTGGATCTGAATGGCTCTCCTCAGTGGTGGGTATTTCGGCGATAAAATCTGCCAGTGCTTGAGCTTTTATGGCCTTCCGAGGCTCATACGTGATTTCGTGTTCGCCCAGCTCTATGCACCACTTGGAGAGCCTTCCCGAATGATCAACTCTCTTCATGACATCCCGTAGTGGCAGACTACTTCGGACGATGATGGGGTGAGCCTGAAAGTATGGTCGCAGCCTTCTCCCTGCAAGCACCAAGGCGTATATAGCTTTTTGAAGCAAAGGGTACCTGATTTCGGCGCCATGCAGGGACTTGCTGACATAGTAGACCGGCCATTGCTTTGGCCCTTCTTCTTTCACAAGGACCGAGCTCACAGCTTTTTCTGTGACGGCGAGGTACAGTACGAGGGGCTCTCCCTCCCGAGGTTGTCGCAGAGTCGGCAGGCTGGCCAAGTAGACTTTGAGTTCTTCCCAGGCTTTTTGGCAATCTTCATCCCAAGGATGATCATTTCTTCCGAGGTTGCCTTCCATTTTTGCTGCCTTTGTGAGGACTTTGAAGAAAGGTCGACACCTATCTCCGTACCTGGAAATAAATCTGCTCAGAGAGGTTATTCTTCCGGTGAGTCTCTGCACGTCTTTGACTGTGGCAGGAGTTCGGAACTCAAGCAGAGCCTTAATCTTCTCGGGGCTAGCATCGATGCCTCTTTTGGATACCATGTACCCAAGGAATTTTCCCGAGGTCACCCCGAAGATGCACTTCTTAGGATTAAGGCGGATCCCGAAGGCTCTAAGCTTTTGGAAGGTTTCCTCTAAATCTGCAACGTGGTAGCCAGGCAGCTTGCTCTTGACTATCATATCATCAACATACACCTCCATGTTTCTCCCCATTTGGTCTTTGAAGACCTTGTTCATCAGCCTCTGGTAGATGGCTCCTGCATTTTGGAGCCCGAAGGGCATCCTGATATAGCAATATGTTCCTCCCTCGGTGATGAAGGCAGTCTTCTCTTCATCTTCGGGGTCCATCCTTATTTGATGGTAGCCACTGAAGGCGTCTAGGAAACTAAGGAGCCCATATTCAGCAGTTGAATCTACCAGTTGATCTATTGGCGGCAGAGGGTATGAGTCTTTCGGGCAAGCATCGTTCAAGTTTCTGAAGTCGATGCACATCCGGAGTTTGCTGCTACCTTCTTTTGTGGCAATGACCATGTTGCTTAACCATTCGGGGTACTTGACCTCCCTGATAACTTCAGCATCTAGGAGACGCTGGACTTCGGTTTTGACAAAGTTGCTTTTGTGGGCTGAGATGCTCCGTTTCTTTTGCCGGACAGGTTTTGCTTCCGGGCTTACTTTGAGGCTATGCTGTATTATGCCAGGGTTTACTCCTGGCATATCTTTCGGCGAGTAGGCAAACAGATCTTTATTTTCCAGCAGAAAGGATACAAGATTTTCCTTGTCACCTTCGGCCAAGCTCTTCCCTATTCGGGTAGATTGACCTGGGACAAGCTCTACTGCTTCCGTTTCTGCTTTGGCGAGATCTTCTTCTTTGCCTTTTTCTAGCGCCTTTGCCTCCATCGTTTGCGCGAGGTTGCTCGCCGGAGCTTTTCGTGCTTTCACAAACACCTTTCTTACCTCGGCCTGGTCTATGAAGATCTCTGCATCTCCATCCTTGGTGGCGAATGTGACAGTCAAGTACTTCACATCAGGGCGAATGTGCAGGTTTCCCTGTGTCTGCCTTCCAAGGATGGCGTTGTACGAGGACGGGACGTCCATGACGATGAACCTCGCCATTGTGGAGGCGTACAACTCAGCTGCTCCGTCTACCGAAGTCCCTCTCATCATCAGTGGGAGGTCGATCCATCCGAGAATGGGCAGTTCGGATGGTCCAACCCCGAAGGTGGGCGAGGTGACAGGCTTAAGTTCGCTGCTGGAGATGCCCAAGCTCGGCAGTAAGTGCGAGAATAGGACGTCAGCATTTGAGCCATCATCAAGCAACACTCTTTTGACGTCCCAGTTCCCTATTCTCGCCATTATCAGCAGCGGATCGTCGTGGGGGAAGACGACGGTGGAGCCATCTTTGCGAGCCAGTTTCTTTGATGGACTTTGATACTCCATGACTGCAATTTCTCTGGCTTTCCGCTTTCTTTCCGAGGATGGGAGCCCCGTGGTGATGGTTTGGATAACCCCTGCCGGAGGTGGAGGGCGCCTTTTTGGACTTCGGTTTCTCCGCCTGTCGGAGTCATAGTCCTCATCTTCGGCCCTTTCTTCCTCCTCTTTTCTGCCTTTTGGGGATGGCATCCGCAGGTATTTGCGAAGTTGGCCCTGTTTTATCAGCGACTCTATGTACTTCTTCAGCTGGAAGCAGTCTTCGGTGTCATGACCGTGGTCGCGATGAAACTGGCAGAACTTCTTTGCATTCTTCTTATTATCGGCGGTCATGGCCCTTGGCCGCCGAATCTGCGTCCCTTGCCTTTCCAGCGCCATGAGGATGTTGGTCCGTGTGGTGCTCAGGGGCGTGAAACTTTGAGGTTTCCTTCCCCGCATCCTCCGAGGTCGTCCTGCCTGTTCGGTAGGATTACGGGCTTGCTGATTGGACCCTTCGGCGCGGTGGTTGTCTGACTTTGGCCCAGCCATTCTCAGCTCCTCGGCTGTCATGTGCTGTTCGGCCCTTCGGTAAAATTCTCCGAGGGTGTCCGGGGGGTCCTTTGAGAACTCGTAGAACAGCTGTGAGTCCCGCCGAAGGCCCCGTGTCATGGCAAGAATGCGGATTTCGGGCCGGAAGTCTGGGACGCTCAGGGCTTCCCTATTGAATCTTTCGACATAGTCTCGGATGGTTTCTCCGTTCCTCTGCTCTATGTCGAACATCTGCACAGGCATCTTCGCCGTTGGCCTGCTCCCAATGAACTGCTGGGTGAAGGCTGTGGACAACTCCTGGAACTCAGTGATGGTCCCTGGAGGCAATGAATTGTACCACGCAGTTGCTGGCCCTGTGAGGGTGACTTCAAAGCATTTGCACATGGTAGCGTCATCAGCACCGTGCATTATCATGCTGCGTCTGTACTTCGTCAGATGGGCCTGTGGATCAGTGCGGCCATCATAAATCTCCAGTCGAGGTACTCTGAAGTCACCTGGCATGGCTGCTTCAGCGACGGCACGAGTGAAAGGGGAGTCATCTTCGCAGAAGGTCCCCGAGAGTCTGGCCCAGACGGGTTTTCTGGCCATTTGTTTCTCCACTCTATCCAGCCGTGCTAGTATCCTCTCCATAAGCACTGTGGCGCTAGGGCCTTCTTCAGGGAATGGAGATCGTCGGCGCCTCTTCGGGGGGCGAGTTCGGCGCTGAGGGGACAAGGACCTCGCCTCAGGCGACGAACTGCTTCGCTGTGAGACTCTCGGTCGCTTGGACCTGGTTTGTCCCACAGGCCGTTTCCCGAGGGCTATATCTTCTGTGGATGATTCTTCGCGAGGGTCTCCACTCCCCGAACTGCGATGTGTAGACTTGGGGCTTCTCTCCCGAGGGCGTGTCACTGGTGAGGGGGGTCTCTGGGCCTGTGCTTGCTGTGGCCATCTTCGGTCGATCTGCTGTGTCATTTCAGACACGACCGAACGCTGAAAGTCTTTCAGGAAGCTCATAGTGATTACTAGAGGGCGGTCTTCCTCGGGCACAGAAGTCTCTGGGAGTGTTTGCTCAGCAGCCGGTTGTGTCTCAGGCGCGGACGGGGACTTTGGGAGCCCCTTGTCCTTAGAACGCCGAGTTTCAACGACGGCGATCTCAGAGCGGGTTCCCACAGACGGCGCCAAATGATGGCCGGGGGCCTCATCGTTTAGAGTCATGATGACTGGTGGAGAGACTTCTGGGAGGAAGAACGCCTGGAGGATGGATCGCCCAAGGGAGTGTGCCTGAAAGCTCAGAAACAAAGGGTTAGGAGGCCCCCGGAGTGTTTTTCCGGGGGGGGAGCCTCCGACGCCCAAGTCAGTGGTTGGCTGAGAAAAAGGCAAAGGTAATAGCACACAGGGCTGAAGAGTCTTGCCTGGTAATTTTCTCAGAGTGTGGGAGCAGTGTTTTGCCAACCAACCTCCTGCCAAGTATTAATTCCTGGTATTTATAGGAGTGCCTAGCCCGTTCAGATCGCGACACGTGTTCGGTCGGATGTTCCTGAATTTCTGGGCATAGGAGACAGATAGCTGGTAGCAGGTTGCCTTGAGCCATGTGCTGAGATGGGCCATGATGTGATTCTGATGGCGTCAGCGTGGCAGAGCGCCTTTTGAGGCGGATTGTGGCGTCTGTGAATGGATGTGTCAGAGGCTTCCTTAAATGCTTCCATAAATGCTCCTGCCGTACTCCCGAGGTCCCTGGGTGAGGTCGTCCTTTGGTACGGACAGAGCCTCTTCAGGAAACAAGCCCTCAGTTCGGGGGTTCCCAGTTTCAGGGAGTTCCGCCTTCGGGGATTTTCATGTTCGGCTCGCTATGTCTGGTGCTGCTTTTCCGAAGGTGATCTATTCACAACCTTGGGGGGGCAAGTAGTGTCCTTGGGTTTTCCTGGCGTGCCGGGCTCGGAGCTCTTCGGCTATCTCCCGAGGTGCATGATCACACCTTTTCTCGGGTAGCGCCAGCTTCTTCTAGCCATTCTTGTGGCAGGGAGTTCGGCCAGATAGAGGCGATAGCGTTTGGCTATCATGTATCACCCTTTCAGATTGCCCATTTGTCTGAGGATTATAAGCAGTAGTCAAGTGGATTTTGGTTCTTAGTGCTTTATGAAAAGCATTCCAAAACTGAGCTGTAAATTTTGGATCTTTATCAGATACAATGGAGTCTGGCACTCCATGTAGTCTCATTATCTCCTGGACATACATCTAGGCTAACTTCTCCAAGGAGTCTGTGAGTTTCATAGGTAAGAAGTGGGAACATTTGGTTAGCCTATCCACAATGACCTAGATTGTACCATGCCTTAATCTGGTCATAAGCAACTCAGTCAAAAAGTCCATGGTTATGTTGCCCCACTTCCTCGCTGGCATAGGTAGAGTCTGTAGGGTACCAGCTAGCTTCTGGTGCTCTACCTTTACCCTCTGGCATGTGGCACATTTGGAGACATAAGTAGCTATGTCTCTCTTCATATGTGGCTACCAGAAGTGAGTCTTCAAATCTTTATACATTTTCTCACTTCCTGGATGGATATTCAACTTGCTTGTGTGAGCTTCTTCAAGTATTTAATCCCTGAGCTTTGCTCCCTTAGGCACATATATTCGGTCCTTGAAATACAGTAATCCTTGCTTGTAGGCAAAGGATTGATACAAGGAACCTTTTTCCTCTCCTGAAGTCCTTTTGAGATCAGGATCTGTCTCCTGTGCCTTTCTGGCTTCTTCAATCCATCCAGACTGAATTGTCAATGTGTAAATTTGGGCTTCCTCCCACTTATGCCATTTATGCCATAGGCATAGCAGACTATTTTGCTCATCATGATCAGCTATGGATCCTCCTTTCAAAAGTCCTGTGTACTTCCTGCTCAAGGCATCTGCTACTAGATTGCCTTTGCCCTCTGTGTACTGTATACTACAATCATAGTCCTTGATGTACTCTAACCATCTCATTTGCCTCATGTTCAACTCTTTCTGAGTGAACAAGTACTTTAGGCTCTTATGGTCAGTGTAGATCACAAAGGAACTACCCATCAAGTAATGTCTCCATTGCTTCAGAGAAAAAATCACTGCTGCCAGTTCTAGGTCATGGGTAGGATAATTTTGCTCATAGGGTCTTAACTTGCCTTGACCCATAAGCAATGACATTTCTGTCTTGCATAAGCACACAACCTAACCCAAATCTAGATGCATCTGTATATATGATGTAGGGCTTACTTGGATCAGGAAGAATCAATACTGGAGCTTCAATCAACCTCTGCTTGAGCTCTTGGAAACTCTTTTCACACTTTTCAGTCCACTCAAATCTTTGACCCTTCTTGGTCAGATGAGTAAGAACTGAGGCAATCATGGAAAAGCCTGATACAAATCTCCTGTAGTATCCAGCTAATCCTAGGAAACTTCTGATTTCCTTCACAGTCTTCGGTCTTTCCCACTCTTGCACTGTCTTGACCTTTTCAGGGTCAGCCTTAAGGCCTTGTGCATCTATAATGTGTCCTCGGAAAGACACTTCCCTTATCCAGAATTCACACACTTGAATAATTTGGCATAAAGTTGATGTTCCAACAGAGTCTTTAAGATAATCTTCAGATGATGTTCATGTTCATTTTCATCCTTGGAATACACTAGGATGTCATCAATGAACACAACCACAAATTTGTCTATATGTGGTCTGAACACTCTGTTCATCAAGTCCATGAAAGCAACTAAGGCATTAGTCAAACCAAATGGCAAGACTGTGTACTCATAATACCCATATCTGGTCCTAAATGCAGTCTTAGGAATGTCCTCTTCCTTTACTCTCAACTAGAAGTATCCAGATCTCAAATCTATCTTGGAGAAGATCTTAGCTCCCTTGAGTTGATAAAAAAGATCCTCAATCCTAGGGAGTGGATACTTGTTCTTGATAGTTACTGGATTGAGCTTCCTGTAGTTAATGCATAGCCTCAAAGATCCATCGTTCTTTTTCACAAAGAGAATAGGAGCTCCCCATAGTGAAACACTTGGCCTTATGAACCCTTTTTCAAGAAGTTCATCAAGTTGTTTCTTGAGCTCATTCATCTCTATAATTGGTATTTTGTAAGGAGGTATGGATATTGGACTAGCTTCTAGTTGCAGGTTGATTTCAAACTCAATTTCCCTTTGTGAAGGAATACCTGGCAGGTTTTTAGGAAAGATTTGTGGAAAGTCTCTCACTACAGGTATCCTATTCACTTCCTCATCACAGTGTAATTCATTCAATGTATAACAATAATCATGCTCAGAAATCACAAGTATCTCATCTAATACCTCCTGCTCCATGCCATGCATTTCATACACTAATTCCTTAGAATTCACTAATGCATGCACTTCACCATCAGGCAATGTGATTTCCCTCTTAGCACAATCAATTCTTATGTTATGCATAGCAAGCCAATTCATACCCAACACTAAATCATACTTAGGAATGTCCAACACTAGCAGATTAGTCATAACCTTAGTCTTTCCTACTACTAGCTCACAATCCTTAGCTAGGTCATTAGTGAAAAGACATTGACTACCTGCTGTTTTCACTAAGGATATCCTAGGCATGATTTCAGTAGGCAATTTCATGGCATCAACAAATTTCCTAGCCACTATAGACACAGATGCACCAGTATCAAACAGAACACTAACAGGCATACCATTAAGGTAAATGTTACCTCTTAGTGCTCCTCCCTACTCTGATGTCTCTGGCCTCTCCACTTGGAAGACTCTGCCAGCTCTCTGCACTGGAGGCCGAGGCACTGGAGGAACTGGCCTCTGCTGTCCCTCCCTAGGTGCTCCCCCTCTAGGTCCTGCCCCAATAGGCCTTACTGGACCTTGGTCTTCTGGCCTCCTTTGAGCCTGTGGGCAGTCTTTGATCCAATGATCCATGGATCCACATCTTAGACACGCTTGGGTGTCAAAATAGCAAGGTTTCTTTCCATGAAACTTCTTGCATTTAGGGCACCTTAGGCCAGGGAACTTCCCCTTAACCTTGCCCTCACCACCAAAATGGGAATTCTTGGCAATTCCCTTGCCATGTGGTGGCTTCTTCTGCTTGCCTCCTGCCTGACTACTTTCCCCTGGTCCATTGGGAAAGTACTTAGTCTCATACTCCTCTTGCTCTACTAATAGAGCTTTCTGCACTGCTTCATAGTATGTAACTGCTCCAAAAGGTCTAACAGCCTTTCTAATGTCTGACTTTAGGCCTCTGACAAATCTTTTGGCCTTCAACTCCTCCAGTCCATGATACTGAGGAGCATACCTCACCAACTGATTGAATTTGTGCTCATACTTTAGGACACTGAGGTTGTCCTGCCTTAGAGCATCAAATTCAGCTTGCTTCATATCCTTGATGGCATCACTGATGTACTGCTCCTGGAACAGCTGTGTGAACTCTGGCCAGCTCATCTCAATATCTCTTCCTGGCCTTCTGCCCTTCTAGAAAGCATACCTATCTCTGGTGTTTCTCCACCACATCTCTACATTGCCTACCAAGTTGTAAGTAGCCAGTGACACCTTCTTGGTGGAGTTGAGTGGCATCCTCTCAAACATCTTTTCTATGAAGATTAACCACTTTTCAGCTCTCTCTGGCCCAGCTCTTCCATCAAACTGTGGACATCTTAGGCCTTGGAACCTCTCCAACAGTCTGACTTCATCAAGGCCTTCTAGATCCTCTGATCTTTGTCTCCTGGATCTGTGAAAGCCCTCTCTATGATGATGCTCTCTATGATCTCTCTAGCTTCTCCTGCATCTTCTCTCATGGCCTTCCTCAATCTTATTCCTAGTAGAGGAATCGTCATAGACTGAGGGATTAGTCCTGGATACCTGACCAATCTCAGACCACAGTCTTCTTCCTCTTGGATTTCTCCTGTCTTCATCTTCCTCCTTAACAGTTTCATCATTTATATCTTCTAAGCTTTCAAAAGGAACATATTTAGATGTGTTCCTAGTATCCTCTTCTGGTTACTGCTGTGCATCTTAAACTGGTTCTACTGGAGCCACTTGGACTCCTTGCTGTTGTGCTTGAATTAACCTCATTAAGTTTTCATTGATTAGAGCTAAGTTCCTCTGAAGCTATAACCAAACCTGAGGCACTTCAGGGTTTGGTACCCCCTGTTGCCTTTGATTCCCTCTATTATGTCCATATTTTTTGTTGCCCAGAATCAATAGGAGGTCTTCGGGGTGGTTCCCCTCTGCTTGTGGCAACCATGTTTACTTCCCTAAATTGATGATTCATCATAGAGCACATATAAAGATCATAGGTATTTCAATGGTACTTAACACTAGTAGCCAACCAAACTGAGTTCATGTATGTAGATTCATGCAATACAACTATATGTTATGTACATGTACAAACCATGCTCTGATACCAACTTCTATTACCCACTACAGGGTAGTCCAATTATGGTGCCAAAATTGTGCATTTAGACTCCCAGGATTGGTAATGTTATGTAAGCCATCAGAACACTACCCTTAATGTACATACCTAAGTGGTCCTCTTGGGCACTATGCAAACACATGCATATTGGTCCAACCATCACACACATATTCACATTTCATGCACACCATGGAAGCAAAGAAGGAAACCACTAGCACAAGTCTTAATCTTGGCTACCACACATTAAGCAATCTTGTTAAGTTTTAGTGACCAGCCACTGCACCTGTAACTTCCACTAATAAACTATATCATTCTAGCCACGTAACCCCCTATTTTCTTTACTCCATTATCAAGTAGAGACTTAGAGCAAACCAAGGAATTTTTTTTTACATCAATAGCCCACTTATGGACCAAGTTATGGATTTTTTAAGTTGGTTACAAAATTTTGACCAAATGAATAGTAACTTAGCCAAATTTATAATTTCATATCTTTGGTAGATAATAATAAGGAGAATAGTTTGTTATGCCTTTGGCTTAAGTAGAAACAGTGGGAAGAAGCACAATTATGTACATTAACTATTCAGTTTGGATGGATGGAAGAGATAAGAAAGGCACAAGGAGCAGACCTTGAGTTGAAGAAGGTTTCAGGGAAAAAAAAGGGGTCATTGTATGAATCCTTTGCCTACAAACAAGGATTACTATACCACTGATGGGTTTCGGGAGCCAAACAGCGCAGCGGAATTTAACCAAAACCCTCCAGGATCCAAGTGAAACAGGGTAAACCGGGTGTTCGAAAATTTTCATACCTAATTTTCGGTTGAGATCTCTATGGTATCCACACGAGCCTCTTGGGATCACCATGCTTCCACCACATCCCGGTAGATGCATTTCTCTTGTGCTCGCATTGCTAGCTTGCGTCCTCCAAGGAATTGCAAGAGAAGAGTGTGGCTGTCCTTTTTTGAGGCTAGGGCAAGGAGACCTGTGAATTTCTCACTAGAAGTTGTATTTATAGTGAGACTCAACTTCCAGGCCTAATCGGTTTCAAAGCCCTAATCCAATTAGGCTTTAATTTCAGGCTTAATAATGGCTCAACTATTGAGCCCATTATTAATACGAAATTATTGTGAAACCATAACCCAAATGATTAGCCCATGCACTCTAATGATCCAAATAGCTCTATGTGTGCTACCCAATAGGCTCTTACCACGTTGCCAATGATCATAAATCACATTTATGATCATAAGCAATAAGCGGTGTCTAGCAACACATCATTGCTACCCAAGTGACAAGATTGTCGATGATTCGACTAAACCTTTATGATCATCACCGATATATGCCATTGTCCCTTTGTCCAAGATATCAAGACTAAGCACGAGACATGGAATGTGTCACTCTCGTATAGCCCAATCTTTGGTTTCTTGATTACCGAGTATACCAACTTAAACTGATGACATTGATATCATATATCAACTCATCCAAGCATGGCCATGCATTTTTCTAAGTCTCACTCTATCAAGGGGCCCGAAGATATCACTCCCGTTACATAGGAGGGACAAATCCCATCTTGATCATACAAATCCCTCCGCATGATATGTGACATACCCAATGACCTCCTTCAAGTTCACTCAGTTACGAGCAACAAAGGAAAGTATCAAAGTATGTGACTCACATGTAGGGAACCTTGATGATCTTAGGTCGAAGGACTACATATACCATGATCACTATGAGAATCACTTATGACACTCATATAACAATCCATGTAGTGTTCTCATGGTGGGTCGGTCCAGTACACAAGTTCTCCAACTTGTACCCATATGTAGACTACATATCTCATATTAGTCTCCACATATGCTAGTCGTTATGTATTATTGCAACCCGCTCCACAATAATACTAGACTAGGGACGTTTAAGAATATCATTATTCTAGGGTTACAATTATGTTTGTTAAGTTACGCAGAAACAAAACAACAAACATAATTGCTGGATTAATGCCTTAATAAAATATCATGACTCAATGTGCAAAAAATACAATCATCTCATGATTGGCTTTTGGGCACAACACTAACAATCTCCCACTTGCACTAAAGCCAATCATCCATGTATCTAATACCGATGGACCTAGAATGGCTATCATGCTTTTGCTGCGTAAGGGGCTTTGTCAGCGGATCAGCAATGTTGCTATCTGTCGAAGTCCTGCATATCCTTACATCACCCCTCTCGATGATCTCCCTGATGAGATGATAGCGTCGGAGTATGTGTTTGGATCGCTGGTGAGATCGAGGTTCCTTAGCCTGTGCGATTGCTCCATTGTTGTCACAATAGAGCTCTATCGGGTCGGCAATGCTTGGAACCACTCCAAGTTCAATGATGAACTTCTTGATCCAAACTGCCTCCTTCGCAGCATCAGAGGTGGCAATGTACTCAGATTCTGTTGTAGAGTCAGCTACTGTCTCTTGCTTTGAACTCTTCCAGCTCACAGCACCACCACCAATACAAAACACATAACCAGATTGCGATCTAAAATCATCCTTATCGGATTGGAAGCTTGCATCGGTGTAACCCCTTACAACGAGCTCATCTTCACCTCCAAAGACCAAGAATGCATCCTTAGTCCTTCGTAAGTACTTAAGGATGTTCTTAACAGCTGTCCAGTGACTCTCACCGGGGTTCGATTGGTACCTACTCGTCATGCTCAAAGCATATGAGACATCGGGACGAGTACATATCATGGCATACATGATAGATCCAATTGCTGAGGCATATGGAATCTTACTCATGCGCTCTCTCTCCTCAGGTGTACTCGGACACTGAGATCTAGAAAGAGTTATACCATGTGACATGGGCAAGAATCCTTTCTTGGAATCTTGCATGCTAAACCTCTTTAGCACCTTGTCAATATATGTACTTTGACTTAGGCCAAGAAGCTTTCTAGATCTATCTCTATAGATCCTGATGCCTAACACATAGGCTGCTTCACCCAAGTCCTTCATAGAGAAACATTTCCCTAGCCAAGTCTTCACAGACTGTAGCTCAGGAATGTCATTCCCGATGAGTAGTATGTCATCTACATACAACACCAAGAAGACAATAGTGCTCCCACTAACCTTCTTGTAGACACAAGGTTCATCTTCATTTTTGATAAAACCAAACTCTTTGATTGCTTCATCAAAATGAAGATTCCAACTTCGAGAAGCTTGCTTCAGTCCATAAATGGACCTTTGCAACTTGCACACTTTATTGGCATTCTCAGGAGTGACAAAACCCTCAGGTTGTGTCATGTACACATCCTCAAGTAGCTTTCCATTTAGGAATGCAGTTTTGACATCCATTTGCCATATCTCATAATC
This sequence comes from Aquilaria sinensis, assembly GCA_005392925.1. Taxonomy (NCBI): domain Eukaryota; kingdom Viridiplantae; phylum Streptophyta; class Magnoliopsida; order Malvales; family Thymelaeaceae; genus Aquilaria; species Aquilaria sinensis. The sequence goes on along the minus strand of SMDT01001321.1, from coordinate 6,214 downwards.
ATAGTGTGCAGCAATAGCAAACAAAATTTGGATGGATTTAAGCATAGCAACTGGTGAAAAAGTTTCATCATAGTCAATACCATGAATTTGCTTGAAACCTTTTGCAACCAATCGTCCCTTAAAGGTAATCACATTACCATCCATGTCAGTTTTCTTCTTGAAAACCCATTTGCACCCTATGGGTTTTACCCCTTCAGGTGGGTCAACCAAAGTCCATACTTGGTTTTCATACATGGATTCCATCTCGGATTTCATGGCCACTAGCCACTTCTCAGAGTCAGGCCCCGACATAGCTTGTTGGTAGGTTGTGGGCTCATCCTGATCCATGAGCATCACATCACCAGTGTGAGTCACGAGAAATCCATATCTCTCGGGCTCACGCCGAATCCTACCAGACCTACGTGGGCTCTGTGCTACAGGAACAGACTCTTGAACCACAACATCTTGTGGTGTCTGTTCAGGTTCCATTTCAGGTTCGATGTCTCCTTGTTGTTCTTGAATTTCTTCAAGTTCTACTTTCCTCCCACTAGTTTCTTTAGAGATAAACTCTTTCTCCAAAAAGACACCAGTTCGAGCAACAAACACTTTTTGCTCAGAAGGATTGTAGAAATAGTAACCCTTTGTTTCTTTGGGATACCCAACAAAAAGGCATTTTTGAGATTTAGGCCCTAGTTTGTCAGAGGATTGACGTTTCACATAAGCGTCACAGCCCCAAATCTTCATAAAAGACAAATTGGGATGCCTCCCACTCCATATCTCATATGGTGTCTTTTGAACCGATTTAGATGGAACTCGGTTTAGTGTAAAAGCGGCTGTCTCTAGAGCATGTCCCCAAAAGGAGTTTGGAAGGTCAGCTTGACTCATCATAGAGCGAACCATGTCTAACAGAGTTCAATTTCTCCTTTCAGATACACCATTCCATTGAGGTGTACCTGGTGGAGTGAGTTGTGATACTATACCACACTCCTTCAGATAGTCAAGGAATTCTCGATCCAAGTACTCTCCACCTCGATCTGATTGAAGCACTTTGATACTCTTCCCGAGTTGATTCTCTACTTCATTCTTGAATTCTTTAAACTTTTCAAAGGATTCTGACTTGTGTCTCGTGAGATACACATAGCCATATCTGCTGAAGTCATCAGTGAAAGTAATGAAGTATTGGAAACCTCCTCTAGCTTGTGTAGACATAGGGCCACATACATCACTATGTATGAGTCCTAGTAAGTCATTAGCCCTTTCACTTTGCCCTGTGAATGGGGCTTTGGTCATCTTGCCCAACAAACATGACTCACATGTCTCATATGATTCAAAATCAAATGAGTCCAAAAGTCCATCCTTATGGAGCTTGGATATGCGGGTCTCATTTATATGGCCCAAGCGACAGTGCCAGAGATAGGTCGGGTTCGAATCATTTAATCTGACCTTCTTGGTATTCACATTATAGATTGGATCTTTGAGGTCTAGAACATACAACCCATTGCTAAGTTGAGCACTACCATAAAAGATTTCATTCAAATAAATAGAACAACATTTGTCCTTTATTATAAATGAAAAACCTTTCTTGTCCAAACAAGAAACAGAAATCAAATTTCTACTAATAGTAGGCACAAAGTAGCAGTTGTCTAATTCTAAAACTAATCCACTAGGTAAAGTGAGAACATAAGTCCCTACGGCTAAGGCAGCAACCCTTGCTCCATTTCCAACACGTAGGTCCACTTCACCTCAGGCCAATCTTCTACTTCTACTTAGATCCTGCACATTTGCACAAATGTGAGATCCACATCCAGTATCCAATACCCAAGATGAGGAAGTAGAAAAGTTAGCCTCTATAACAAAAATACCTGAAGTGGAAGTCTTACTTCCCTTTTCCTTAGCAAGTTCTTCAAGATAGAGCTTGCAGTTGCGCTTCCAGTGTCCAGGTTGCTTACAATGGAAGCACTCCCCTTCCTTTGCCACACCACCCTTTGGTTTCAGTGCAGCTGAAGAAGAACTAGCATTGGACTTTCCATTAGCTTTATCCTTCTTCTTGTTGGCTTTTCCCTTTCCCTTGCCCTTTTGAACCATCAAAATGGGCTTAGCCTTCTTAAGGTTTTGCTCAGCAGTTCTCAACATGTTGAGCAATTCAGGAAGGGACTTGTCAAGGTCGTTCATGTTATAGTTCATGACAAACTGACTGTAGCTTTCAGGCAATGATTGCAAGACTACATCGATAGCCAACTCTTTCTGAAGAGCAAATCCCAAATTCTCAAGATTCTCAATGTACCCAATCATCTTGAGCACATGAGGACCCATGGGACTTCCCCCAGACATCTTGCACTGAAACAATGCCTTAGAGGTCTCAAACCTCTCATGCCTAGCTTGCTCTTGGAAAAGCATTTTGAGATGTTCGATCATATCGAACGCCCCCATGTTCTCATGTTGCTTCTGAAGCTCAAATTCCATGGTAATAAGCATGAGGCATGCAACATCCAAAGCATCATCAGAATGCTTCTTGTGAGCATCCCTTTCAACTCTTGGAGCAGTGGCAGCAGGCTCATTCGGAATGGGCTGCTCTAGGACATAAGCCTTTCTCTCTTGTTTGAGGACTATCCTCAAGTTTCGGTACCATTTGAGAAAGTTGGTCCCATTCAGTTTTTCCTTCTCAAGGATCGATCGCAACGAAAGTGTCGATGTGTTTTGTGCCATGGTTATCTACAATAGTAAATATGCAGTGTAAGAGTCATGTATTCTAATTCATTTAATAAGGACTTTTATTAAACGATACTCTCACTATTTTCCTCAAAATAATAACCCTCAATATTATTTCGGAACACCTCGGCGCTAAGGTATTCTAGTGGGCCAAGATCCATATTTTACCACAACCTGAGTCAGCTTTGAAGATTTCAGGATCTTATGATAACATACTTTTATGTTATCTTTCTTCTTGTATATGCCACATGCATATTCGTTCATTTCAATTCAACATAAGCATGCATAACATGTTATATAACATATCAAGATCACATACATGTTGTGTTAAATAAATCCTAGCATGCTACTAAGAACATACATAAGAAATGAAACCTAACATGCTACTAAACCTAGAAAAGATGTGCACCTTTCTTCTAGGTTATCTTTGGCAAAACCTTGAGGGAGAACTTCATCTTACAGGGGCACCATGAAGCTTGAATAGAGATAAACAATCTCTATGTAAATCCACCCACAATGCTCTCAAGAAGTGTTTAATATTTCGGCCTCTAAAGGAAATAGGAGGAGAATAATTTTCTCTCAAGAAAATGGAGCAAATGGAGTGTCAAATTCGTGCTACAAATGGCCAGCCACTAAAGGCTATTTATAGATGACCAAAAGGCACACCTTTACACCAAGAAAGGTGTCTTTTAAGCCAAAGAACACTTCATTTGGCTAAGGGTCACGTATGGTGGCGAAAATACATGTCTTTTAGCCAAGGAACACTTCCTTTGGCCTATAACATGTCTTGGCCGAAATGACATGTCTTTTAAGGCCAAGGAACACATCACTCTTGGTGCTATAACCACCCCAACCACCCCATGGCGAAAATACATGTCTTTTAAGGCCAAAGAACACTTCCTTTGGTGCTATAACCACCCCATAACTACCTTATGGCCGAATATACATGTCTCTTAAGGTCAAAAGGACATCATTCTTGGTGCAATAACCACCCCAACCACCTCATGGGCGAATATACATGTCTATTCACTCAAGGAACACTTCCTTTGGATGAAAGGACATGTTCTTTTAGCCAATAGTCATCTCTTTTGATGAAGAGACATACCTTTACACAAAAGATGTGTCTCTTGGTGGTTTTGAGCTAAAAGCAAGGTGAGCTGGCACAAAGCTAGCTCACTATGCTACTTATGCACCATTGAGCTCCTTTGAGCTCCAACCAAGCACCATGAACTGAGGTCCAGCTCCTAGAGCTGACCTTGAGCTGGAGTTAGCTGCTCTCAGCTGAAGTGAACTGAAGTCCAGCTACATTCAGCTACCAAAAGCTGAAGTGAGCTGACTTGAGCTGACTTGAGCTAACTTGAGCTGAAGTCCAGCTACTTTGCTTATAGCTTTGAGCTACTTATAGAAGTGAGCTGACTTGAGCTGAAGTCCAGCTACATTCAGCTACCAGAAGCTGAAGTGAGCTGACTTGAGCTGACTTGAGCTGACTTGAGCTAACTTGAGCTGAAGTCCAGCTACTTTGAGCTACTTATAGCTGAAGTGAGCTAACTTGAGCTAAAGGGAGCTACTTCTAGCTGCCTTAGATAGCTGTTCAAGCTAGAGTTAGCTCAATGAGCTCAAATCCTATCTTAAAAGGATCTTGGTGCGCCAAGAATTCCAACAAACTCCCACTCGCACTAAGATGCTTTTAAACTTCCAGCTCCCACTCAAAACAAACTCCTTAATCCTTATAGCCGAAATAATCCAGACACTTCTACATATATAGAGTTGTGGGTGCGACCTCAGGCACACACACTAAGTCTCTTCCATTGAGGTTGTTAGACTCTCAATAGAAGATTGTCCTCTCCTCATAGTTTGAACTTCTTCAAACTTTCTTTGAACACATCAAATTCAAGTGTGTTGCTTAAACACATCAAGCTTGCTTGAACACATCAAGCTATGCCTTCCAGACCCCAGACATATGATACACTTCTTAATCACAATCAGTCTCTTTCTTAGAATTTCAACTCCTTGAAATCCATGATTGTATTAAGCATTGAGTACTCATTTCAATCACTTGTCATTCAATCTAGCATACTACTCACAGTAATATGTGGGCCCAAGATTGAATTTAGTGAACGTGTATCATCTTAATGTCTTTCCTTTTAGCTTCAACTACTTAGGTCAATGAGTTAACATGATTACCCAAAAGGAGGATACTCCAGTCTCATTTCTCTAAGACCTTCGACAACCAATCAAAGTAATCATAATTAACTCAACTTCCTAATAGCAAGCCATAGTCACTAAGAGTCTGATTCGAAGAATCTCACACTAAGCAAGAATAGAGACAACTTGCTTAAATTCTTCTCTGGTCGTATTTCATGGTCATGGAACACTTGGAAACACATCCATTAAAGTTCCATAATACACTTCTAAGGTGTTTTACTCATGTCACTCCCACTTGGAGTGATCTCCATTCCAATTGAGGAGTGTGTCATTTCTCCCTCTTAAAACACCATGAAGTGTACTCCTCTTAACACATAAAAGGAGGACATGTCAATAACCATGAAATTTCTCCATGTAAGCCCTAGCTTACATCTAACATAGGCTAGGATGTATGAATGGTCATACAAACAGAATGCACCAAAGCATGGAATCTTGATTACTCATAATCAAGGCGACCATAAAAGCTAAAGTGTCATGTGTTGGAGCATGACTCCCACTTAAATGTATCATTCACTTAAGTTTCATTTAAGTCTTTAGCCAGTCTCATCCTTAATCTTACACAAAGATCAAGGGCAGATGACTCGTGTGAGAAAGTCATCCTCTGCCTATGTTTGACATGTTCATTTGTTCGTTGTGATTCATAAAATTGAACTGAGTATTTCATAAAATACATAACATGTGTGACACCAAAGAGGTGAAGTACATCCAACATTTACATTCTTCTAAGACCCATTGCTCTAACATGTCGAGCAAATACAAGTGGTGGCAATGGCTTAGTGAGAGGAACTCCCTGCCAGAATATTGACCGAGGCTATTGTCACCCAAGAGTAGTCTGACGTCATCTTTTCACTGACCTCGGAAGGTGTGAAGTCAAACACTATGAGCTCGAGACTTTGGTTAGCTCGTCAGGAATTCCGAGGACAACACCGTCTCCATCGAGGGGCCAAACTGACTGCCCCGAAGAGGATCTTCCCCGAACAAGAAGCACCTGAACAAGGGAATCCCCGAACTATGGGTGTGAGTCCCGAAGAAGGTGTCCATCAAGGGAACTCCCAGAACTATGGGATAGATCCCGAATGAGGTGCTCGCACCGAAGGACGGATAGAATCCGAAGAGGGTGCACGCACCGAAGGGCGACCTCGCCCAGGGGGGACCTCGGGAGGGGGTACGGTATGAGCATTTAAGGAGCCTCTGACATGTCGCCCACAAGCCCTACACGTCACATCAGAACGGCGAACTGACACGCCGCAGCCGCCCCAAGTCCTGACACAACCTGTCGGGGTCCAGGGCTAAAGGAGGCTGCAAAAGGCTGCCTGTCCCC
>SMDT01001320.1:0-98398 GCA_005392925.1 Aquilaria sinensis | reverse complement strand
AGCGCGCCTTCGAGAGAGAAGTTCTAAATCAGCTCATCGTACTTCGAGAAGTGGAGACCCTCGAGAGGAATCTTCAATAGAAAACACGCCCCTCGGGGCACGGCTTGCGGTACAGACAGAGTCCAAGCGACCCAAAACCCCGCACCGAAGGAGATCATCACCTGAGGCGAGGTCCCCATCCCCTCAGCGCCGAACTAACTCACTAAAGAGATGCCGACGATCCCCTTTCCCCAAAGAAGTGCCCAGCGCCACACTCCTTATAGAGAAAATATTGGCTAGGTTGGAAAGGGTGGAAAAACAGGTAGCCCGCAGACCTGTCTGGGCCAGACTCTTTGAAACTTTCTGTGGCGATGAGTCACCGTTCACCCGAACAATAGTCGAGGCAGCCATGCCCAGTGATTTCCGGGTACCTCGGCTAGAAACGTACGATGGCCGAACAGATCCACAGGCCCATCTGACGAAGTATAAGCGGAGCATGGTGTTGCACGGGGCTGACGATGCCACTCTATGCAAATGTTTCGAGGTCACCCTTGCCGGCCCTGCTACAGTATGGTATAACTCTCTGGCCCCAGGAACCATCAGAGAGTTCCAGGAGCTATCCACTGCCTTCACCCAGCAGTTTATTGGAAGTCGTCCTACGGCGAAGATGCCGGTGCAGATGTTCGACATAGCACAGAGGAACGGGGAAACCATCCGTGACTATGTCGAAAGATTTAACCGAGAGGCCCTAAGTGTTCCAGACTTTCGGCCAGAAATACGCATCCTCGCCATGATACGGGGCCTTCGGAGGGACTCGCAGCTATTTTACGAGTTTTCCAAAGACCCCCAGACACGCTCGGTGAATTTTTTCGAAGAGCCGAGCAGCATATGACAGCCAAAGAGCTAAGAATGGAGGGGCCAAAGAACGATCATTCCCGACCCGAAGGATCAAGCCAGCAAGCCAAGTATCCGACAGAGCAAACAGGATGACCTCGGAGGTTCAGGGGAAGGAAGCCTCCTCCGAACTTTACACCCCTGAACACCACAAGGACCAACATCCTCATGACAATGGAGAAACAGGGGTCCCAGATTCAGCGACCGAAGGCGATGACCGCTGACAACAAAAAGAATATGAAGAAGTTCTGTCAGTTTCATCGCGACCACGGTCACGACACCGAAGACTGCTTCCAGTTGAAGAAGTACATCGAGTCGCTGATTAAGCAAGGTCAACTGCGGCGCTATCTGCGAATGCCTTCGCCGAAGGCAAGAAGAGAGGAGGAAGGAAAGGCTGATGAAGATGAGTATGACTCCGACAGAAGGAGGAACCGAAGTCCAAAAAGGCGCCTCCCACCTTCGGCGGGGGTAATACAAACCATCACCACTGGACTGCCATCCTCGGGGAGAAAGAGGAAAGCTAGGGAAATAGCAACGATGGAGTACCAAAGCCCATCGAAAAAACTCACCCGAAGAGATGGTTCCTCCGTCATCTTCCCTCATGACGACCCATTGTTGGTCATGGCAAGAATAGGGAATTGGGACGTCAAAAGGGTATTGCTGGACGATGGATCAAACGCCGACGTCCTATTCTCGCATCTGCTCCCAAGCTTGGGAATATCCAGCATCGACCTCAAGCCTGTTACTTCACCAACCTTTGGAATAGGACCCTCAGAGCTGCCCGTCCTCGGCTGGATCGACCTTCCCCTGATGATGAGAGGGAGTTCGATCAACGGAAAAGGAGAAATTTTTGCCTCCACAATGACGAGGTTCATTGTCATGGATGTCCCTTCGTCGTACAACGCCATCCTTGGAAGGCAAACACAAGGGAATTTGCACATTTGCCCAGATGTGAAGTACTTAACAGTCACCTTCGCCACCAAGGACGGAGACGCCGAAATTTTCATCAACCAAGCCGAGGTCAGAAAGGTGTTTGTCAAAGCCCGAAAGGCCCCAGCAGCCAACTTCGCACAAACCTTAGCAGGAGGGACACTACCCACCGAAGAACCAAAAATGGGCGGGGCGGAAAAGCTTGCAGAAGGAGAAACGGAAGAAGTAGAACTTGTCCCCAGCCAAAATACCCAAATAGGGAAAAACTTGGCCGAAGGTGACAAGAAAAACCTTGTATCCTTTCTACTGATGAATAAAGGACTGTTCGCCTACTCGCCAAAGGATATGCCAGGGGTAGACCCTCGCATAATACAACATAGCCTTAAAGTAAGCCCGGAAGCAAAACCTGTCCGGCAAAAGAAGCGAGGCATCTCGGCCCACAAAAGTAAATTCGTCAAAACCGAAGTACAACGCTTGATGGACGCAAACGTAATTAGGGAGGTCAAGTACCCCGAATGGCTAAGCAATGTGGTTATTGCTACAAAAGAAGGGAGTAGTAAGCTACGGATGTGCATCGACTTCAGAAACTTGAACGATGCCTGCCCGAAAGATTCCTATCCTCTCCCACCGATAGACCAGTTGGTCGACTCAACTGCCGAATATGGGCTCCTAAGCTTCCTCGACGCCTTCAGTGGGTATCATCAAATAAGGATGGATCCCGAAGATGAAGAAAAAACTGCGTTCATCACCGAAGGTGGAACATATTGTTACACTAGGATGCCCTTCGGGCTCAAAAATGCAGGAGCCACCTACCAAAGGCTGATGAGCAAAGTCTTTCATAACCAAATAGAGAGGAACATGGAAGTCTATGTTGATGACATGATAGTCAAAAGTAAGATGCCTAAAGACCATGTCACAGACCTAGAGGAAACCTTCCAGCAACTCAGAATATTCAGAATTCGACTTAACCCCGAAAAATGCGTCTTCGGCGTGACCTCGGGAAAATTTCTGGGCTACATGGTATCAGAAAGGGGCATTGATGCTAACCCAGAAAAAATTAAGGCTCTGCTCGAATTCTGAACTCCTGTCACAGTGAAAGACGTGCAGAGACTCACTGGAAGGATAACCTCTCTTAGCAGGTTCATCTCCAGGTACGGAGATCGGTGTCGGGCATTCTTCAAAGTCCTTACTAAGGCAGCAAAAAGAGAAAACGACCTCGGGGATGGTGACCATCCTTGGAATGAGGACTGCAAAAAAGCCTGGGAAGAAGTTAAAATCTATTTGTCTCAACTGCCTACTCTGCGACAACCTCGGGAAGGAGAGCCCCTCATCCTGTACCTCGCTGTTTCAGAAAAAGCAGTGAGCTCGGTCCTTGTGAAAGAGGAAGGGCCGAGACAATGGCCAGTTTATTACGTAAGCAAATCCCTGCACGGCGTCGAGGTCAGGTACCCATTGCTCCAAAACGCCATATATGCCTTGGTGCTGGCAGGAAGAAGATTGCGGCCATACTTTCAGGCTCAGCCCATCATCGTCTGAAGTAGTCTGCCTCTACGGGATGTTATGAAAAGAGTTGATCATTCGGGAAGGCTTTCCAAATGGTGTATAGAGCTCGGTGAGCACGACATTGTTTATGAACCTCGGAAAGCCATAAAAGCTCAAGCACTAGCTGACTTCATCACCGAAGTACCTACCACTGAAGATAGCCACCCGGATCTTGGCGAAGGTGAGCCAGAATGGACGCTGCATGTGGATGGAGCCTCAGGTTCCGAACACCAAGGAGCCGGAGTAATCATCAGAGGACCCGAAGGTCTAGAGGTGATAAAGGCCATCAAGTTCAACTTCAGCGCCACCAATAATGTGGCTGAGTATGAAGCTCTGATAGCAGGGTTGCGCCTGGCCAGAAAAATTGGAGTAAGAAACTTGAAGGCTCACAGTGACTCCCAGCTGGTAGTTCGGCAAACGGCAGGGGACTACGGCGCGAAAGACCCAATTTTGGCAAAATACCACGAACTGGTGACGAAGCTCATTCGAGAGTTCGACACCATACGCATCGAAAATGTACCTCATCGGGAAAACACCGAAGCAGATTGCCTGGCAAAGGCAAAAACATACACCGAGGTACTAAACCACCCGAGCATTGAAGTACTGAGCATAGTAACTTCGGAAAAGGGCTGGAAAGATCCAATAAAGAGGTATCTTGCGGACAACGCGCTCCCCGAAGACCCCATCGAAGCCGCAAAAGTGCGAAGACGCTCTGGGCGATTCTTCCTAATAGGCGAAGAACTGTATCGGCAGGGATATGCAAATCCTTTACAGAGGTGTGTTGGCGAAGAGGATACTGAAATGATCCTCGAAGAAGTCCACGAAGGCGCTTGTGGTTCACATATTGGAACTGACGCCCTCGCCACAGTGGTACTCCGCCAAGGATATTTTTGGCATACCCTAAGAAAGGATGCACGACATTTCGTCCGAAAATGTGAGAGCTGCCAAAAACACGCAAAAATCCAGAGGACACCCTCGGAAATGGTGACTTCGGCTGACTATCCCTGGCCCTTCGCAGTTTGGGGCATAGACCTCATTGGGCCACTCCCAATAGCCCCCGGAGGCGTGAAGTTCTGCGTGGTCACAGTAGACTACTTCTCTAAATGGGTCGAGGCAGAACCATTAGCAAGTATCTCAGCTAAAGAAGTGCAGAAGTTCGTATGGAAGAACATTGTATGCAGGTTTGGCGTGCCGAGGATACTGGTAGTCGATAATGGATCCCAGTTTACAGATAAAGGGTTCCAGGACTTTGTCAACAACCTCGGGATAAAGATACACTTCGCCCCAGTAGCCCATCCTCAAAGCAATGGCCAAGTAGAGGTATCTAATAGGACCATAAAAGATGGTCTGAAAAAGAGGCTGGGGGAAGCAAAAGGGAAATGGCCAGGCGAACTCCAGAGTGTACTGTGGAGCTACCGAACAACACCCCGAAGAGCCACAGGGGAAACGCCTTTTTCACTCACCTTCGGTACAGAGGCCATCCCAATCGAGGTAATGCAACCATCAATTCGAGTGCAAGTTTTTGATGAAAATGGAAATGACCTCGGCCTGAGAACCAAGCTCGACCTCGTCGGCGAACACAGAGAAATAGCCAAACTAAGAAGAAAAGCTTTTCAGCAAAGAGTGGCCGCGGCCATAAACTTGCGCGCAAGACCAAAAGGAATAAAGAGAGGAGACCTCGTTCTCCGAAAGAACGAATTCGCACCTCGAAAGCCATCCCACGAAGTATTTCGCGCCAACTGGGAAGGCCCTTACCTGGTTCTTGCCGAAGTACGAAAAGGGGTCTACAAGCTCGGCGATTCCGAAGGCGTAGAATTAAAAAATACGTGGCATTCGGACGCCTTGAGAAAATTTTACGCTTAGAATCTCGGCAAAGAAGACCGTGCTGTACAAAGAAAGGAAAATTTTCTCTAAAGTATAAAAAGTTTCTTAGCCAAAAAGTTTCTTAGCATGAGTGGTGCGAGTTCCGCAAAGGTGGCCGGCTAAAATAAGCGAAGGTATTATTTTCCGAAGTCTCTAGAGCAAACGTGTTCGGGACAACAGAGAAAATCTGGCGAAAGACTTAGCCAAAATTTTTGGGCATAAGTTGAACAAGTCAGGATTTCGCGAAAGAGGTCACCATGATAAGCACAGACAAAGTCTTCCGAAGTCTCTTGAACGAATAAAGTTTGGGACAAAGGAAAACAAAAAATCTCAGGAAAAGACTTAGCCAAATTTTCAAGGTCTTTATTGAGATAAATGTGCTTACAAAAAAGATAGCCAAAAGAAGAAGTACAAAAAAGAAGAGAAAAAAGGACAATGACCCTAGAACAAACTAAGGCTTCTCGGCGTCCCGGGAGTCTTCGGCTCCTGCGTCCTTTTGCACCACCTTCGGCGCCGGAATACGAGGAGGCAAGTTCAGATGGTCAATCTTAGACCAGGTCCACCGAGGTCCCTCGGGAATGTCCAGGGCCTCCAGAAAAAAGAGATCCAGATCTGGAAACCTCTGAAGGACTTGGTGCCGAACAAGACAGAATCCGTCCTGAAAACCGACCTTGGTCATCTGGTCAGACTTGCCTTTCTCAACCTCAAGCTCCTCGAAGTCATTCTTCAAATCTGAGATCTTCTTCTTCAGCTCCTTCACTTTCTTCTTTTCGGGCTCTTTCTTCATAGCATTGACCTCGGCTTGGAGCGCAGCCTTCTCAGCAAGCGCCTTCGCCAGAAGACCTTCGACTTCTGACTTTTCTTTCATATGCGCCTCATTTGCCGAGATCAGCTCTGCCACTTGGGAGCCAAGGTCAGAAATTTTCTAGGAGGAGTCCCTCAATAGTTCATCTTTTTCTTTCTGGAACTCCTCCCGAAGGGCGGCAACTTCCTTCTCCGTAGCTTGGGCCAGCTGCAGGTTCTTGACAGCCAGTTCCGAGCACATGGCCTTTGTTTTTTCTATGGCTTCTAGGGCCTTCGCTCGGAACTCAGTCCGCCTCGCCACCCGAACTCGAAGAAAGCCAGCGTACCCCAGAAGCTGCAAAAGGATAAAGGCGAGGTCGTTAAGACAAAAAGAAAACCAAACACTTAGAAAAAATTCAAAGGAGGAAGATAGACAAAAAGTGTACCTGAGCGGCGTGTTCGGAAAGCTTCGCGGCAAGAAAATCGTCGCCCGGGTGAGCCGCGGCAATGGCCTTGAATGAGGCATCGGTGAGGACCCCTTTCGAGATCTTCGTAGCCATTTGCTGGCAGTCTCCGGAGTACAAATTCATGTCCTCCGTAAACGTCCAGAAAGGCTCATTCGGGATTTTTCCCTTCGGGATGTGGGCGTCCCGAAGGGCTCTCCTCTTGGCATGCTCAGCTACCCAACCCGGAGTGAGCAACTCTTCTACACAAATAAAACAAAAGTTGGTCAAGAAAAGAAAATCTCAAAGATCATCAAAAAAGAGAAGTGCCACAGTTTGTTAGAAGAACAAACCTGCTGGCACCTCGACGACGTCCTCGTCGGAAGCCGGAGCCTCTTCGGCAGAAATCCCCTTGCTTTTTATTCGGCGCCGCTCTTCGGCAGAAGGCGCCTCTACCACGGCGTCCAGGAGAGCCTGCGACGGGGTAGGACTTTGAGGAGGGACCTCAGCAGCAACCTCGGGCTGAGGGGCAGTAGTAGCCTCGGGCTCCTCGCCCACCTCTTCGGAAATCTCCGGAAGGGGAGGGGGCACATCCTTCTTCGCCCGTTTAGAAGCAGACGGCCCAGCCCCGGACGTTTTCCGTCTTCGGGAGGCTGCTTTCTTTGTCTGATCACCCTTCGCGGGCTGACCGGTGAAAATGGCTTTGTAGAAAGCAACAGTGTCCTCCCCCATTTCTGAAAATGAAGAAAGACATCAGTGTGAGTCCGGAATGAAGTTATAACAAGGAGATTAGAAAGTAACTTACTCTCATAAAAAGTTTCGAAAGAAACTTCCTCCCGAAGGAGCTGCACTAGCCAGGAGTCCTTCCCGGCGATGGCAGGAGCCGGCATCCCGAGGTCCGTCTTGTGCTCCTTTACCACCCCGAGCTCCCGAAGGACCTCCTCGGTCATCAACCTCCAATTGATGGGGAAGGGGTAAAGAGGGCGCGAAAGGACCTCGGGACCCCAGTCGGCGACGGCTCGGATACGTCCGTCGAAATCCGCGAATACGGAAACCAACTCGGGAGTCAACAGTATCCTCGGATCTACGACGTCGTCCTCCAACCGTCCCTGAGCCCACTTGGTTGGAACATGCGACCAGGCCTCCTCCATCTTCAGAAAGAAAAACTTTTTTTGCCACCCTCGCCAGCTATCCTTAGTGGCGAAGGTGAACATATACTTTTTGCTCCCGGATCCCCGAGGTAGCATGAAATAAAAGCCACCCTTCGGGACCACGTAGAGCTTGTAGTACTGCATAAAAATAACGAAGTGGGGTTCTATTTTGAAAATGCCACACATACAGAGGAAGGCGTTGAAGTAGCAGTACGAGTTCGGAGGAAGTTGATTTACGGCAATGCCATGAAATTGGCAAAAGTCGCAAATCAACTTCGGAGGGGGGAACCGAAGTCCGGCTTTCAGCTGAGCTCGGAAAACGGTGATCTCGTTACTATGGTTTGAAAAGCTATAGTGGTCAGGACGGGGCAACCTCGTAACAGCATACGAGGGAAGGAAAAATTTTTTCTTCCACTTCGCTAATTTTGCAGGAGTAGTGCAACAAGGGTGAGAAAGAAGAGGCTGCCAACTCTCAGGAATAGGCATTTTTTGGCTGGAAAACAAGTTCGGAAAAAGGCAAAAACGGACTTCGGGAAAAACTTTGAAAAATAAAGAGTTCTAGAAATCAAAACCCACCAAATCTTTTGCCGAAATCTGGGTGTGAAGACGCCGTCGTGAAAGATGACCGGAAAAAAGCTCAGGTGAAAGAACCGCCGCGAAAGGTAGAAGAGAGCAGAAGGAAAACCAGAGCAAAAGCAAAAGCAAAAGAAACAAATGACGAAATGAGCATATATATAGGCCGAGGGGGGTAGGCGAACCGGCGTCATAAGTACTCTGCGAAGGTGAAACGCCGCCATAAATGCCCTTCTGCACCTAAAAAGGCGCGCCCGCGGTAACCGATGCAACCCCAGCCAACAAAAAGCCGACACGTGTCAGCCATCGCACCAAAAGAGGAACACGCCCTCTGACAGACGTCGCGCCGCTCCAGACTGACACGTCTGGTTACGAGACGCGACGGTTCACTAACCTACAAAAATAAAGAAGTAGGTTACCTCGAGGACACCAAAAGACGGGCTATGGCCGAACAGTCCGTATCTTCGGACAAAAAGGTGTATCTTCGGCACAGAGTGCACTCCCTAGAAACTCCCGAGAAGCATCCTGGGAAAGGCAGCAAACCGAAGTCTCCACTTCGGCCTCTTCGAGGAAGGCCTAAAAAAGCTGGAAAGCAGGTTACTTCGAAGACACCAACAGACAGGCTTTGGAAGAAAAGCCTACGTCTTCGGACGGAAGGTCTGTCTTCGGAACAAGTTCTGCACTCAAGGCCCAAAGAGGGGCCCTCAGGAAGCGAACAAACCGAAGTCTCCACTTCGGCTTTTTTCGAGGGGGGCCTGTGATAGCCAAAAGGCTATCGCCTCCCCCAGCATCAATTCCCCCGAAGGTTTGACCGGGGAGCCTGACGTAGCTCGGAAAGAAGCATTGCCACAGACCTCGGCAGAAGCGAGATCGAGCATGACGAAGTAAGCACTTCGGCTGAAACGCCAGGTTATCTAAATGTGTCGTTGACTCTCTCGGGGAACCGAACATATCGCCTTCGGGAGAAAAGAACCAGCTACTGAAAGCAGGAGGGATTCTCCCCGAAGGCGGAACTCCCGAGCTAGAGAACTCCCCGAGCCACTAGCGTGATTCCCGAAGAAGGGCGTCCGTACCAAAGGGCGACCTCGCCCAAAGGACCTCGGGAGTATGGCAGGAGCATTTAATGAGCATTTAAGGAGCCTCTGACAGGTCGCCCACACGCTGCCTGAAACGGCGGCCTGACACCCTCGCATCATCCAAGTCCCATCTCAGCCACAAAACTAGGAGCCTACAAACGGCTACCTGTTCCCTATGCCCAAAAAGCACAGAAAGAATCCGACCGAACACGTGTCAGGATCCAAACGGGCCAGGTACTTCTATAAATACTGGGAAACAAGACTTGGCAAGAGAGCTCTCTCGCCATCAGCACTCTTGCACAACAGAAAACATATACAGGCCAGACCCCATATCCATTTAAGTGTTACTACTTCACTCACTATCAGGACCCTAACTTGGGCGTCAGAGGCTCCTCCCCGGAAAGTCATCCCAGGTACCTCCTAACCCTTTTTTCGGAGTCTTTCAGGTACTTTCCCACCTGGGGAACCTCTCCGTCAGACGTTCTCCCTCCTCGGAAGCTCCCTCGGAATTCACCATGTCGCAAGACGAATATGCTGAAGGGCATCAGGTATTTTAAAGCACAAATCAATTTCTAAAATTCAGACACATCCATAGAAGAACCGCTAGCATTAGAGTACAATGAGATATATGAAGACAGTGTGCTGCTGACCTCCATTGTACCACTCATGTGAAACCGATCCAACAGATCAAGGATATATTTTTGTTGGGACATAAATAAGCCAGCTGATATTTCAATGGCTTCAATGCCCAAAAAATAACTCAATGAGGTAGGATCATTGATAAAGAATTGAGATGAAAGGTCAAGAAGAAGAATGCTTGAAAGATAGAATCATTGCTAGTAACAATAATATCATCAACATAAACAACAATGAAAGTTCTATGCTATCCCAGTGATGAATAAACAAAGAGGCATTAGTACGAGATTTAGTGAACCAAAGTTGGAAGAGAAAGGAAGTGTGTAAATGATACCATGCATTAGGAAGGAAGCTTATTGAAGCCCATAAATCGGCCTTTTTAGTAAACAAATGTGAGAGGGATTATCCTTGTCAATAAAGCATGAAGGTTGCTGCATATACACTTCCTTATTAAGCTAACCTTAAAGAAAGGAATTATTCATATCAAGTTCTTGAATAGACCAACCATGAGAAATGGCAAGAGTGAGAACTAATCGGATTGTGACTGGTTTGACTACAGGGCTGAAGGTGTCCTAGAAATCAGCTCCACGCCTCTAGTGAAAGTCTTTGGAAATCGTTCACACCTTATAGTGTTGTATCGAGCCTTTAAAATTTTACTTAAATCGGAAAATCGATCTACTACTAACTAAGTTATAATGAGGCTGACGAGGAATGAGGTCCCATATGTGATTTCAAAGAATGACATTGTGCTCTTCAACCCTAGCAGCATGCCACTTGGGATCTTGCAAGGCTTGAGAGATAATGGAAGTTTCAACAGTGTCAAGAAGAATGGATGGAGAGTTGCTTGAAAAATATATTTGGGTTTAAAAATGTTATTTTGAGACCTAGTAGTCATTTGATGGGTACGTGTAAGCGGAGGGGAAGGATGATATGAAGCAAGAGTGATAAAACTTGGTGAATTATATGGATAAATAAGAGAGAAGGAGGTTGATTAAGAATAGGAATCCTTGGCAGATGGACCGAGTGTGCCAAAAAACACTAGATTAAATCTACTAGTGTCAAGGATGGAGCTTGTTTTGATAGGGAACTTATCTTCATAAAAAACAACGTGACAAGAAACAAAAAATTTTTTGGACAAAAAATCATAACAAATATAAGCACTTTGACTTGAGGAGTAATTAAGAAACATACAAGGGCGAGAGCATACTTGAAGTTTATTTTACTTGTATGGGTGAAGCCACAAATAATAAATACACCCCAAAACACATAACTTTGTATAATTGGGGTCAGTTCGAAAGAAAACTTGTGACTTACCGTGAAGAATATGAGTTGGAAGACAATTGATCAAATAGGTTGTTGTAGTGAATGCATATGACCAATATTGAAGAGGCATAAAAGCTTGATGTAACTATGTGAGGCTTGTTTCAACAATATGTTGATGTCGTCATTCAACTATGGCATTATGTTATGGCGTTTGAGGAGGAAAAGGAAGATGTGCGATACTTTATTTTTGAAAAATTGATTTTAAGGCTTGAAACTCATTTCCGCCATTAGAATAAAGAGTCACAATTGGAACATTGAAAAAAATTTCAATAAGAGATTTAAATGTAGGAAAAGTATGAGCAACATCATCCTTAAAGTTCATAGGACAAACCAAATATACATAAAGAAGTGGTCAACAAATGCTACATAATAGTGAAAACCATCAATTGAAAGAACTAGTGTAGGAACCTGGACAACTTTGTAAATTAAATATAAAGGCTGATGATTGCGAAGAGTCGAGACACTAAAAGAAAGATGAAGACTTTATTACACTGACCCGATTTGCATAAAGAACTAGGCTTGGTGGATAAATATGGTAGATGAAATTAAGTAGACAGAATCTGTTGAATGACAGTAGAAGGATGAACTAGGCATTGGTTCTACTCACTAAACAAAGCTTTACTGGTCACATGAGCAACTAGAGAGGAAAAATTGAAGAAAGTTAATGTTGTAGACAAGCAGTAAAATCCTTATTCACTCGATCCACTTGTGAGAATCTACTTGGTGCGAAGATCCTTAAAATCAAAGGAAAATGGACACAGTTCAATAGAAACATTATTAGAAGCATAAAATTTTGAAATTGAGATTAAATTTTGAATGAGCTTAGGAACACAAAGAACATTGTTAAGAAGAAAATTTGTTTTTTTTTTTAGAATACTAAGGTAGGTTTTTCCAAAGTGAGAAATTAGCAAACCTAGTTCATTGCAAACGACTAGTTCATCAATATGAGTGTAGTCATTCCAATGGAAAGATTAGCAAGATTCGAAGTGGTTTGATAGTTGGCTCTAGAATCGATAATCCAGCTTCTAGATTATTTTTGAGTTACAACATGGGCTTTAGGTGGTAGAGGATTTCAAGAGGAGCATGAGCCCCCGATTGTTGTTTTGATGTTGAGATCCTTGAGGTCATGGCATGTCCTTCTTTGGTCCCTGCCTATTTGCAACATTAGCAGTAACAAGGGTATTGCTATCAATAGATTCAAATCTTTTAAGGAAGATTTCATAGTCAATAAGCTTATCATGAAATTTAGTAAAGGATACTAGTGTGTCTTAAGCCCATATGATAGTAGATATTTCTTTATAGCCACTTCCCAAGCTATTGAGTGCACGTAGAACAAGGTCATCATCACTAAGTGGTTCATGTACAATAGCAAGCTCATTAACAAAAATTTTAATAAAATGAAGATAATCAGATACCAACTTATCGTGGTGAGGACTGAAGTTTTTCTTTAAGGCACATAATTCTAGATCGATGCTTGCTGGAAAAGAGCATTTAAATCTGTGTTTAGGCTTCTCGTGCTGCTATTGTAGTAGTAATCAGAGATAACACTAATTCTTAAGTGAAGGCAAAGATTGCATTAAGAATAAATTGATCTTGGCACTTCCAAAGAGTTTATTCCGGGTTGATAGCTTTAGTATCACCAACAGTGATTGCTGAAGGAGGAAAGGGAATAGTACCATCAACATATCCTATGAGATCAAATCCTTTAAGAAAAGGAACAAATTAAGCCTTCCATGGTAGGTAGTTATGATGAGTCAATTTAATAATAACTTGAGAAGCAACATTAATAGAGATGAACTTCTTGTCAGGAGAGTCAAGTAGTGATGGATGAGAAAAGGTGATCTTGGAAATTGAAGTGGGGGCAGTAGGATTATCGCTTGCCAAAGAAGTTCGAGACCCAACAAGAGGGAATAAGGTAAGAGAAGCTTGTAGGAGCAATAGTGCTCTAATACCATAAATGGAGAATAATGATATTGAATGTAATGATTTAATTGTTGCATTACTCACAGATGAACTTATAGAGTACAAAGAGATATCATAACTTGCAAAAGATAAAATACAAGGTAGGAAGATAATAAAATCATTGGAAATTAACAATATATAAAATTATGTGCTCCTATTATCTCCATTATCTTTGTTAGCTTATTGTTGAATAAAAGCCTATTTCTAGCCGCCCAAACAGTCTAAAATGTAGCTTTGATTACAATCTCCCACGTTTTCCCAAAGTTTGTAAAACCTAATGGTGAGGACAAAAGAACAGCTACCAAAGTTCATTTGTCATTATAAAGTGTCCTCCCCACCAGGCATAAATTCAAACTTCAAGTCTGATGAACTCTTGGACACCTGACCAGAATTTGCATCATGCCCTCCTGTTCTTGATTACATGCTACACATGTGAGAGAATGTTGCTGCTGACCTTTGAATGAAGGTTAACCTTTAATTGGATCCTATTCTCAAAGGCTTTCCATGCAAAAAAATTGACCCTCGATGGACACAAGCACGTCCATTTGAAAGTTGGAATGAGGTGTGATGAAACTGCAATCTTCATATCAAGAAAGGTTAAAAGGCTATTGATAGAAAAGTTCCCATCATTCATTGCTTAGCTTTTATTTCAAAGTGCTCTAAGTGTTCTCGCTTAATGATAATGTACATATAAAAAACTACAAGGCTATTAGTTCTGTGGTCTCCCTTTCTCTATGTTGTCGATGCCGATAAAGGTTTCATACCCACGAGTACTCTAACCAACTCCCCATGCCTATTAATGAAGAATCAAAAAGCAATGAAAGTCCAAAAAGTCTAAAAAATCTACAAAATAGCACTTCATCCCTAGGCCACCTACCTATCCAGAACCTAATTGAACTGCCATTCCCTACTTTCCAAAAGAAAAGCTCTTATAAATTGGCACATATTTTGTTAATTTCTCCTTTACCCCAATTATACCTCCCCAAACTGTATTACAAGTTATGTTGTTTAACCCTCCTTCATCCCTATAGATATAAATAATGATTTTCCTCTAAAGGTATTTGGTTTCTGTTATAAACCTAAACCACCATTCTGCTATAATAATGCAAGGTTTTACCTTTCCAAACTAACAATGCCTAACCCTTTAGATTCTTTATCCTGAAAACTCTATTCAAAAAGACTCACAGTATCTTTTTTTGCTTTATCCTATACCTTCTCCCGTAAGAATTTATTTATGCTAGATTCAAGAAAAATAAGCACACCTGCAAGTGACTAAAATAGATAGAACATGTATAAGGGCAAGTTAGACAAACAAGATTTAATGAGAGTAATGTGTGTTTCCGATGAAAAAAATTTGTTCTTCCAAGAGGATAACCTGTCATTCAATTTTTTTAATCACCCTTTTTTGCATAGTTAGTTTCTTCATTGATAATCTGACAAGCATGCCAAAATAGTGATTTACCAAATTTGTAGATATATGGATCCTTTTAAAACTAAGATCTTCAAGTTTATATTTATTAAGCTTGAAGACATATGGTGACTTATAAAGTCTGAATTTTTTTTCAAACCTAATATTCATAAACCTGCTTCGATCCTAGTTGTATCATCAAGATAATCAAGTGAATGAGACTCTAACTAAAAGATGTGGTGTGCCCTTGAGAATGCCTGAATATCCTAGTTGCCTCGTGTCGCATTAGCTAAATTTTGTGCGAGCTTTATGGCATATGGTTTGGTTGTGTGATTTTCAGGCCATATCACCTCGAAGTTTGTGGACATGGTTATCACAAAACCCACTTGGTATCAGAGCTAGTAAATGTTTTTCACGGTATAACTAAAAAGTTTGATTACTATGATATTCTTGCTGATCTCTCAATTTTGTTTCATCAATTATGCCTGGATCTACAACTCCAATGACCTTTACACCATCTACTTTTTTGTTGACCTTCTATTGCCTTTCACCTTGACTCTTTTTGTGAATTTAAATATTTTACAGAGGAAGAAAAAGTCCCTTTAATTGATCTTCAACTCATCAATTCATCAAAGCCTTCGCTAAACCTTCTCATTCTTTGTCTAAATCTATCAAAAATCTCATTTCTACATCCTGCAGAGATGTTAAAGAATATGCCTAGGCTACAAAGTTTGATCAACATACTTTTTCTACTACTAATAAGGAACAATATGCTACTCTGGAAATTCCTTCTTCCTTTTCTCGCCAATGGATTGTTGAAGGATTTATTACTTACATTTTGGAGTTGTTTGATTAACATTACATATCATAGGCGAAAAGGTTTTCCAGTTACTGCCATACTTGCTCTTCTTGACACAAGATATAAGAAGCATAAGCATGCCTACATTGGTATAGTGGAAACTTCACTAAATGCTGGCACAATATTGATTGCCTTTTTTTTCAAATTTATACATGGTTCTTCAAGATCCTCACCTCCTAACTACTTTGAAGATATAGTTATAGATCATCGGAGCCGAACAGATCTCCTTCACTTATGCTACTACTCATCACCATCATATGGCATATCAAGTTCAAAACCATGCACTTGATTTTGCCATGCCTAATGTCAATAATGATGCATTTGAATCTTTCTATGGACATAACTCATGTTCTAAACCAGACATATGTCCCGTGCCAAAATCCTATGAATGAACTTAAAAAACTCATTCCATCTTTATGGATTTCATGCTATGAAGCTTTGTATCATCAAACACAGCCTATCTAGTCAACTAAGCCTATTTCCTTGATAGAGGAGAAGGCCAAGTATAAACCCTTGTTCAGAATAAAGCCAAATCCAAGGGTTTCAGATGTTTTCCCAACACATGCAGTTATGACTATCATTCAAAAACCAGATTCAGAGATTAAAGCTCTCATATAAGGATTTGATGCTGAAGGATCTCTTGTTTATCAATTTTAGGATGAGAAAGGTCACAAGTCCTTTGATGTTTGTGATTATGAGTCTTGTTTGAAATCTTTTTTAAGATGATGACCACCAAACAAAGAAGAAGAAAAAGAAAAAGAAATCTTCATCACATGAACTTTTGGGCCAACATAATGAAGATGGAGTTCCATCTGTTAGACTTCTTGGTGAACCATTCAGAAAATTTGATTATTATGTGTTATTTTCTTCTCCAAAGGAGAAAAATGATCTACCTCCTCCCTATCTGGAACAAGCTTTTAATCTTCCTCCTCCAGCCCCTGAGGTCAAAATGGCAGAACATCCTTACTACAAGAAGGCGCTTAAGCAATTTTGGAAAGAACAACATTAAGTCCTTCCTTCTTATCATGTCCATATGTTTGAGATGAAAGAAGAAGAATTTCCCCCAATAAAGTTTGAAGATCCATCTTTTTCAACCAAGCATAATTAGAAAATTCCTCTGCCAATGATGATTCACTTAGAAGGAAAGCATAAAGATACATCTATTGCTGAACAAGTACTAAATTGGTAATTAGAGAATATGATCTCATAAAGTCATATTCTTAACAGGATTGAGCAGAACTAGATCAAACTTGAGAAAAAGATGGATAAAGCTATAATTGATCTTCTGACAAAATGTCAATAAAGGATTGATTATCTTCATCACAAGATTTTGAATCTTATATCCAAGTCCAAGAATTTCTTAGCTCAAGAATGTGAAATCAAGCACTTGAACCAACCGTTGAAACACCTTCCGGCTACTTATAAGCCACAACTACCGGATCCCTAAACACCACTATTTATTACCTCATAACCTTTTGGTCTCTTGTCTTCTATATTTCTTTCTACTAATGAAACTATGTTTTTTTAATCCTCTATTGCTTTATCAAAAATCCAAAACTAAGCCGAGACCACCATCACCTTTGCCCATTACTTTACCCCCAAAAACCAAGTTACAAAAAGAACCAAAACTAAAAGAACCTATAATCCCAAAAGAACCTCCGACATCCATTCCACCAAAACCAAGTATTTCTATAAAAATTCAAGAACCACCTATCACACATGAAATCATAAGCCTTCCAAGCCAACCCTATTTCTTTCTTCCAAGAAAACCAGACTAACATGTCCCAGTTAGCATTTTCCTAGGTAGATGTTGATCTTAATTCTGCCTCTACATCTGAAGCCTCAGATGATGATTACCAAGAATCCATAACCACAGTGGACTCTTCCCTTCAACCTAGCTTCCTTGTAGCCTAATCAGATTAGCCTAAAAGTTCTGTAGTTCACGATACTATAGTATCTAATGAGGAACCAAATCTAATTGAGATTCCAAATATCAATGTTTCTTCTTGGATTCCACCTTTTACGTCTGTCAAGCTAACCCTAGATGATATTCCTTCTCATCAATGGCATGATAGATTTTTTGGAAATACATGCTTGGTCTCAAACACAACAATAAAAAGATGGAGCAATGAATGCTAAAGTTATCTTAGCATTTATTGCCTCCATGACTAGTACTATAAAGGAATGGTATTCTAGACTTGGAGAATATTGACAACTTGAGTTACAAATATAACAACAGTCAATCAATTCATCCAAGTTCTCCATGTTGAATTCCTTAGTGACCAAACTCCTATTGTGGATATCGAACAAGAAGAATATTTTAAAATGAAGTGTTGTTCTTACAATAAGAAAGATTTGGAGAAGTATTTCTCAAGAATAATGAAACATTATTATCTACTTAGTATTAGGTATGATGATAACAATTTGAAGCAAGATTATTTAAACTTTGTTTAGAGACAATTGGCCAAGAAGCTTGACATTGATTCAACAGAGTGGAAAAACTCTTCAAGTTTTTTCATTTGGGAGGATTCATCAGACATTAATTACAACTTTACAAAGGCTAGCTAGGTGATAATCATACTTTCTTCAAAGAGTTTAAGTGATCATAAGGTTTTTTTTATAAAGTTTGTAATAGGCTAGAACTCTCCATTAAATGCAAGGACAATAGAGCTTGTCATTACTCTTCAAAGAAGAAACATCACCGCCAGAAGTTTTCTTCATTTTCTAAAAAACCTCAAAGATCCCGTTGACGAAGGAAGAGAATTTTTTTTTTATATAAGTAGAATTCTGGCAAGTTCAAGAAATGTTTTATCTATAGAAAAAAAAAAGATATTTTGTTAAGACTGTCTTCATAAGAATTCTAAGTTCAAAGAAAAAATGGTCAACATTATTATGAAAACTACAGGCATTGATCTTGCCCGTGATGATATGGAGTCAATTTTATCTTAAATAGATGATGAATCTTCAGCATTTTTTGTAGTTAATGTTTGTTCATCTGACTTAGACATTGGTTCCATCTACACAATTCAATTTTCATATGCCAATACTTCAATTTTAGTTGCCCAGATTATTTCGCAAGCTCTGGTTACCATCTTAATTGATAAGTATGCTAAGCCTACACCTATTATTGTTCTTTTTTATATATATGCCTTGCATACTATTATCAATTCCAACTTTCTACCTACTCATATGTGGCAAGACTATAATCAAAGGTGTAAAGCTACGAATGGTATCTTCTATGTTAAGAAGATAAGCAAATTAGTAATGATCTATTTCTCTTTCTCTCAAAGTATTTGGGAACACCTGGCTATAGGTATGATGGACATGGTTGAGATATGATTTTTGGATTTGATCTTATCCAGAAGTTAACTTATATCCAATGGACTAATACTGCTTTGAAGATTAAAATTTTTTTTGTTCCATGGGTATTTACTCCCAGACTATATTCATGTGAAAGAGAAATTTTTATAGTCAACCACCAAGATATAGCTACGGTTGACCCATATTTGGAATAGTTGTTTAGAAATTAATTATCAATCATGTGAAGATTCATATGTTAAGTTTGAATAAAAATGCAATAATCCTTATGGAAGAATCCTCAAATTTTTGTTGAGCTTCCATTCAAGAAGAATGACGATGTAGATCCAATGAAAGCAACCCATTTAGAAATTCCACCAGAGGAAAAAGTTAGAGCCATTGCTGACCTTAAAGAAGTTGGACCAAGGATTGATTGAGCTAACCAAGTCTCCTTGGCCATGTTAAGCTTTTTATGTTAATAACTAGATTATCATTTCCAATGGACTGTTATGCCCCTTTTCCTTAAGATTGTGCCCCTACTATTCCAAAAGGCCATCATTCAAATCTTTGAAATCATCCTAGCCTTAGCTCTTATTTACATTCATGAAATTTTATTGTTTTCTTCCTGTGTGAGTTCCCATTTGAAGTTGCTATAATAGTTTGCCGACATAATAAAATAGTATAGAATTATGCTTTCTAAAATGACAATGGCGATTGCAAGAATATCCATTGACTTTCTTGGGATGCAAATTACAAATGGAAAATATTAGGTATAATCTCACATCGCGAAAAATATTATAGAGTTTCTTGATGATAATCTTACAAAGACCCAAGTTCAATAGATATTGGGACGAGTAAATTACATCAAAGAGTTTGTCCAACACTTGTTAGAGATTCTCCAACCTTTACACGCATATCTCAAGAACACATCTTCAGCGTGGTCCTCACTCTATCACCAAGCAATCCTCCAATTAAAGCAAGTCGTCTAGTCACTTCTATCTTTAAAGATTCTTAATAAGGGAAAAAGGATACTTCAAACCGATGTATTTGATAAATTCTGGGGAGCAGCACTCCTTCAAGAAATTAATGGAATAAGACATGAGTGCACATATAATAGTGGTGAATTAAAAAAAAAAAGTGAAAGGCATTATCATTCTACTTGCAAAGAAGTCCTAGGAGGGAAAAGATGAATTGAAAAGTTTCGATTCTATTTGGTTGGACATTAGTTTTTGGTAGAAATGGATATGTCTGTTTTTCCAAGATTGCTCTATTTTCTATCAAAAGCAATTACCTGATGCTCAATTGTTGAGATGGTAGTAATGGTTTGCAAGATTCTCTTGTGATGTTAAGCATATAAAAGGTAGTGCCAATATCTTGATAGACATCCTTAGCAGACCTCTTAAGTTTCCTAAAAGGCCAAAACTTCACTAAGCTACCAATGGCCTCCTATTCCTCTTATCCTCCAGTTTTTGATAAAGATACTAACCTCCCTTCTTATGTCTAGTGATATGAGTACCAATCTTTTACCTTTAACCAACATCATCGGGTGTTTCATTACCATTGTTCTTTTATTGAGAAATATAGTTTTGATAATTGCCCTATCAAACCTATTGGTATCAATCCAAAAACCCTTTTTGCTTATCTTTTCCATATCCCTAATGTTTCTGTCTTCCCTCCTTTAGCTCTCTATTTCTCTTGGTATCCATGTTCTATTCATGCCATAGGTATAATCTTTAATGCTCCTAAGCTTTACCAATTCTTCCTTCTGTAAAAACTTTCCCATCAACTTTGACACCTAAAAAATTACAACTTTTCTTACCTGGTTTGCCCCTTTTTCTGATTGGGTTAAGGCCCTTAAAACATGTTATAACGACTCGAACCCATTTATCGCAATGTCCCAAGTGCACCTCTAGCTATCCAAAATTTTTCCACAAAACTCAACACTTTTATATAGAATGACTCATGTAATATATTTCTTTAATTGTCCCATTACCTTTATTGAAACCAATATTCTTAAGTTCATCCCTAGTTCGATACATTATCAGTACAAAAATCTGGAGTTTAACCTCGCCTGTCATGCTTGGCAGCGCCCTAATGATTACAGAGATTTCTTGGAAAAAGCATACCAATATATTCATATCGTCTTTTCCCTAAAAATTTAGCCACATGACATTCCACATTGGTTATGCTATCCAGTGGATTACGAGGAAATGATTCATGAAGCTCTTCAATGCTTTGACGAACATCAAAGAATTGAGCAAGCTGGAGATGCCAGAGAAAGAGCAGAAAAAACTCTTAAGTTAATCAATTGCCCTAGTCCTACTCCTTCACAAGATGTCACCATTATTGAAGAACCGCCTCAAACAAGCATGAGAAAGAAGTTCATCACTCCAAATTGTTATTGTTGATTTCACTGCATACACTAACATATGCTCAACAATCCTTACTTTTGGCGTGAGGATGCTAAAAGGACACCATCCAGCTATGATTATGAGGATTATCATGTCAATTTCCATAGTGGATGGTCCTTGTAATGTGTACTCCACGTGCTCAAGATTCTTGTTGTCTTTACTTTTATTAAAGTATCTTTTGTAAAAGCTAAAGTTAAAGTTAATTGTCTTTATCACTTTATTAGAGTATTGTGAAGTCCTTTATGATGTTATCTTTTTTGTTTTTTATGTGTTACCTCCTCTATATAAAGGAAGCTATTTCTCATTAAAAGCCAGACTGAATTTGAAGAAATAAAATTTCTTTGTGTTTCTCCTTTATGGATTTTTAAATTTCTCTAGGGAGTGAGTGATGCAGAGATCTTAGTTTTCTAACTCCTTGCAAATATTCTAAGTTGCCACTATGTAGATCCTCTTAGAACCAAGATCTTAAAGTTTATATTTATTAAGCTTAAAGGAAAATGGTGACTTGCTGAGTCTCTAAGCTTTGAAAGTCTGCATTTTCTTTAAAACCTCATATTTGTAAATATGCTTCGATCCTAGCTATATCTTCTGAATAATCAAGTGGGTAAGGCTCTAACCAAAAGGTGTGATGTGCCCTTGAGAAATGGTGTATCCTAGCTGTAAATATGCTTCGATCCTAGTTGTATCCTAGATTAAAGGGAAATGGTGACTTGCTGAGTCTCTAAGCTTTGAAAGTGTGCATTTGCTTTAAAACCTCATATTTGTAAATATGCTTCGATCCTAGCTGTATCTTCTAAATAATCAAGTGGGTAAGACTCTAACCAAAAAGTATGATGTGCCCTTGAGAATGCCTAAATGGCCTAATTACCTGGGGTACCTTTGGCTAAATTTTGTGCAGGCTTTATGGCATATGACTTGGCTATATAATCTTTAGGTTGTATCACATTGGAGTCAATGACCTTGCTTATCACAATACCTACTAATTTGTCCATCAAGTTCATACAAATCTATCATCAAAGTTGTACATATCACTATTGTGTTACTACTAGTTAAATTTTTTATTTTCTTTTTTGAAACCTAATTTTTATTTCATTTAAAAAATATGAAATTATGAAAATAAAAATAATAAGTGCAAATAAACATAAATTCATGTACATATAAGAAAAATTAATTATAAGGATAATGAAATAATACATATGAAAATATTATAACATGATTTACACATATCCACCACATTCTTTCTACAAATGTTGTCAGACTCAAGCCAAAGAGCAACTCAGAGTGGTAGTTGGGTTGTGGGCCAACTAGTTCAACTCATTGAATTCTATGGGCTAACCATAATACCTATTAGCCTTCACATGCGAACATTATCGCATCCTGCCAAGCATGTCATGCAGCAGCTATCTAA
The DNA here is from genome assembly GCA_005392925.1 of Aquilaria sinensis. Taxonomy (NCBI): domain Eukaryota; kingdom Viridiplantae; phylum Streptophyta; class Magnoliopsida; order Malvales; family Thymelaeaceae; genus Aquilaria; species Aquilaria sinensis. Next base: position 75,860 of record SMDT01001320.1, on the reverse strand, counting down.
AATATAGTCTACTTCCATATATTTTCATTCTTAAATTATATAATAACAGTTTATTATTTCATATTTCATGATAAAATGACACTTAATTTCAATGAGTGAACAGCCAATTATTCAAATTTCAAAGGGGAAAATTACAAAAACCCCACGTGGTTTGGTCTCACCTACACTTTGCCCCCTCTATTTTCCAAAACTTACACTTTACCCCCTGTTTGTTTTATAGTGTCTGACAACAACTTCTGAAACCCTAATTCAAACTATATGATAATAATGTTCCAGTAATTTCAAGATTTTTGATTTTTTTTAACAGGAAACTGACCTTTAAAAAATATTGATATGTAATTATAAAAAGAAAAGTATATTTACAGAAAAGAAAAACTAACAATTTAAAATGTCTATTAACTATAAAAAAAATACTGGAGAAATTGAAATTACTGGAAGATGATTATCATATAGTTTAAATACAATTTTAGAAATTATCAGGCAGTATAAAAAACATAGAGGGCAAAGTGTAGGTTAGACCAAACCACGGGGGTTTTTGTTATTTTCCCAATTTCAAAGTTAAAACTTTTAATATTCCAAAAGCATGAACAAATAAAAACATCAATACAGTCATAATCATGGCCTTTTTGTTTATTTTTTTTAAATCTGTAATTTTGGGCCAAGAAGTAAAGTTTTAACCAGAATAATTGAGGTAGTAGAGTTGCTAAGCTCACATAGTTAAAAAAATGTCAAGCCTACAGTAAATTGGTTTTACCCGGGTAGACCAAGCTAAACGGGTTGATAAGTCAACTTGGATTTTTGGGTTTGATTGGATTTTAACCTAAATAATTTTGAGGGTCTCACAAGTCACAGTTAAATCGGTCCGTTTGGCTGGACACAGCTGGCTTTAACAACATTACTTTGTAGATCAAAATTGATATATATTTCTCATTAAATTTATACGTATCTCTTATTTTGGCAGGAAATACAATTTAACATTTTCACACTTGTTTTTAGGGTGATGGGTTGAACTCACACATACAATTGGATATTTATGTTATATCTTTTATACACATGTCTCACATTAGTTGTATATATATATGATTTCCTTTGTATATCAATTTTATATATATTTATAATCTGATTTAATTATACTATCTATACTATCAAGAACAATCAATTACAAAATAAATATGAAAATTATAATGTATTAAGTGGCAAAATTCAAAATTATTTATTTCCTAATTAAGTGATACCTATGTAAGGAAGACTCACATACTTAGCAACCGAGGCAATAATGTCTTCATGGACGACTATTTAGATCCACTGAAACTAATGAATGCTAGTTTGAAGATTTCAACCGTGTAGTATCAAACCATCCAGAGACAGAAAACTTCAAATGAAGTAGTTCAGAGTAGGCATCGGAATTCATACAGGGGAAAAGTAACTTGGCAAAAAGTATATTAAAATAAAAAAATGTTAAATAATGCACATCTGATCGAGATTGTTTCAAAGTAATTTTTGGTTAGTTAATTTCACTAATAAAAATTAACGTTCGAAGAAGTTTCGACTGTGTCAAAATTTTATCTAATTACTGATTCAACGCCATTGCTATTAAAAATATACATACGCAATTACACGAATAAAAAATTTCAAAGTAATTAGAAATATTAAGAATGTCTGAGCTTCTTTACAATTTCAGATGAAATACTGAAATGGTCTAGATGGTCTGATTACATCTCAGCTGACTTAGAGAGGGCAATGCGTCGATATGGAACTTCGCCACGTTATGAGCAAGACTTCTCATTAACAATTCCTAATCCTTCTAAACTAATACTACTATAAGCAAGGAGACATCTATGGGCGAAGTCTGGATTCAAACAGTAACGCCGTAATTTACACAAACCATACATCGCAAAAATAGACTAATTACAGTCAGCGTCCTTTAGGTTTCACGCAAGAAACTCATTCACCCTATGTTTAGGGAGTTTACTCTCATCCCTACTCTTATAATAGATTATAATAGATTTTAATTACCAACAAAAAAAAAAATACTACAAAGGAAATGGAGCTAGGTCTGCTAAGAAAAGGAAGAATAGAAAAAAGCAAAAATCCCTACCAGGGACAATAAGCGCACACCCAAGCGAATTCAATAATCATCCATTTGTAGTAACATATGTGGGAAGAAATGGAAGTTCAAGCTTAAGAAGAGTGACCATTAAAGGGCATGGGATACGGTACGTACAGACAAAAAAAAACTTATGCTTACGAACTTTTTGTCATATTTGCTTATGAACTTCTCTTTACGGTGGCAATCCAAGGCCATAAACTGAAAATTCTTTTTTTTTTTTTTTGCACAACAAAAAAAAATAAACTTTATTAAAGAAAAAGAGAAGTACATACATGTTGGATTTATTCCAAGAAAATATTTAATTTTGATGATGACAAGTGTATTGTATTATTGTGTTTAATCTCATTTTATTGAGTCAAAATAGATTTCTTAAAGTTGTGCTTAAATTCTAAGTATTTCAAGTGTTATTTCAAAAAATATGTTTTAAGTTTGATGATAAAACTTGTTTTTGAAGAGAAGTTAGTAGGTCATCAAATATGTTGGTGTTTGAATTAAGTTTGATTTCCAAATGACAAGTTTTTCTAAGTTGTTTCATGATTAATCCGTTAAAGAAATAGTTTAACATATCTTTTTATCACTCAAGTCTTCCCAGCTCCCAAGTCTATGCTTTAATGTGTTAAAACGGTTTAATTCGAAGTCTGGAACTGCTGTCTATTTTCGAGATATCAGGTAACGTGTTAAATTTCGATTTTAACCTGTTAATCGCAAAACTAAAGGCTTCTACCCAAATTTTTCGACTGACACGATTTTAACCCAAATTTTAAATATGACTTAGACGAATCAGAGGATGCCACCTGGACACTATGGCAGAGCTTTTAATGACTTTTCTTGGACAAAAAAACAGAGCAACTTTCACCAGAATTTATGGAGCCTTTTAAGACTTATCTAGCTACTTTCTAACAGTCTCCTTGGCCCCAAATGAGTATAAAAACATGGAGAAACTCTTTGGGAACAACTCTTGATAATAAGATCAAGGATTCATCATTAAATCCAAGAGAAAGAGCTTATCTTGAGAAATTCATTGTTGTGGTTGTGATTTCACTTGTATATCTTGTAAGGGTGCTATTATGTGAGCTTGTGAGCTTGTAAATATTTTAAGTCTTAGAATCTCTTGAGTGTGGAGTGGTTTCTAGTGAGTCTTAAAGAAAACTAGGAAGTGGTTTTTAGTGAGCCTTGGAGAAAACTAAAGATTGGTTGGGTGTGAACATTGAAGAAAACACCATTGTAATCTTAATCAAGAGATAGTGAAGAAACTCTTAAGTGGGCAAGCTTGAGGAGAGGACGTAGACTACGGTTGGTGAAATTGAACCTCTATAAATTTTGGTGCATTCTTTTCTTTATCCTCCTTTATTTTTTTTTTTTGTGCTTAAGTTTACATAATTTGTTCTTGATCTTTGGTTGAGTGAATTCGGTTATAAATTTTGATTTTGCTAAAGTTTTTAAGACAACCAATTCAACCCCCCTCTTGGTTGTACTTGGGCCAACAATTGGTATCAGAGCTTGGTAATTTTTGTTTTGAAAACCTTGCCGTTTTAAAATCTAAAGATTTATGGCAACCTTATGTGATAACATGAGTTCTATCTTTCCACCTTCTTTAAGTTTTGAAAATTTGAACTTGTGGAAAGAAAGAATGAAAATTTTTATTCAAGCAAATAATTTTGAGCTTTGGAAAATAGTTGAAGAGGGTTAAAAAATTTTGATATGAGATCATGTACTCTAAATGTTAGGGCAATGCATATTCTTTATTCCTCTATGAGTAATGAAACACTTGAAGGTTTTTTAGATTGCAATTCCGCTAATGAAATTTGGGAAAGACTTGGTTTGGTGGATAGAAAATAGAAGGCAAAACATGGAAAAGATAAGGGCAATCAAAATTGCATTGGTGACAAGAAAAGAAAGAAAAAGAAGAAGAAAAATAAAGTGGGATGCAATAAGAAGGATAGAAGATCCATGGTGGTGGCACGGAGTGCTAGTGATTTATCCTTAAATCAAAGTGAAAGTACTTCAACATCAATTGATGAAGCCAACTTATGTTTCATGGCAAAAGAGAAAGATGAGGTAACAAGTACTTACTCTAGTAACTCATCATCATCATCATCATGTTCATCTAGTTGCTCATATGAAGAATTATTAGATGCTTTTCATGAGCTCTTCAAAAACTCAAAAAGACTTGCCAAAAAGGTTGATGAATTGAAGGTTTTAAATACTTCTTTAACAAAAGAAATAGATAACTTAAAAAGGGAGAACTTAGATATTAGCTTGTCCTTAAGACAAGAAATAGATGAATTGAAAAAGGATAAATTTGATCGTAGTCAATCTTTATCTAGATTTTTCAGACGTAAAGAAAAACTTGATGTATTGCTTGGTGCTCAAAAGGGAGTCTATGACAAAGCAGGAATTGGTTTTAATCCCTTGATGATAGAAAGAAACTTTGGGAATAGATTTATTGATACATCCTCATCCTCATCAAGTAGTTCATTTGTAACATGTTATGCTTGTGGTGGAAAATGTCATTATTCTTATGAATGCATGTTCAAAAGAGGAAAAGTTCCTTGTGGCTACAAATTAGTATAGGTTCCTAAAGGAACTAAAATTATTGGAGCTAACTCTCAAGGACCCAAAGAAATTTGGGTACCAAAAATCAAAACTTGAAATCTCATATATGGTGCTAGAGTATGGAGCAATCAAAGAATGATTCTATATGAAGCTCCAAGTACAAGGGAATTGGGACTTAGAGCACAATGAAAAGTGCTTGAGATTAAAGTTCTAATGTGGTAACATTGTTGTTTTCTTATTGGTTAATAGTGATTATTGATATATTGAACTATTTGCTTTTGGTATGTTGCTTGATGAGTATATATGAGTTATTCATTATTCTTGGAAGATATGTGATATATTTTATGAACATCATGATAATTGTGGATTTGTTCCAATATTTTGATGATATGATTTTGTATGGAAAATATTATGTTGCTAGCCTATTAGTTGATATTTTGCTTGATCTAGAAAGGGGGAGAAATTTTTTTATGCTTGGATAAAGGGGGACCATGCTTTCTTGTAAAAATTCCTTAAAGTTTGTATGCTTTGATTAAGGGGGAGTTTATTGCACGTTGTGGTAACTTTGTTTGAAACTTTTACATGATTTATTTTGTTGATATATATGTTATATGTATTTTTTGAAAGATTGTTTTGTCATCATCAAAAAGGGGGAGATTGTTGGATTTGTTCCAAGAAAATATTTAATTTTGATGATGAAAAGTGTATTGTGTTATTGTGTTTAATATCATTTTATTGGGTCAAAATAGATTTTTTAAAGTTGTGCTTAAATTCCAAGTATTTCAAGTGTTATTTCAAAAAATATGTTTTAAGTTTGATGATAAAACTTGTTTTTGAAAAGAAGTTAGTAGGTCATCAAAATATGTTGCTATTTGAATCAAGTTTGATTTCCAAATGACAAGTTTTTCTAAATTGTTTCATGATTAATCCATTAAAGAAATAGTTTAACATGTCTTTTTATCACCCAAGTCTTCCCATCTCCCAAGTCTATGCTTTAATGCGTTAAAACGGTTTAATTCGAAGTCTGGAACTGCTGTCTATTTTTGAGACATCAGGTAACGTGTTAAGCTTTGAGTTTAACCTGTTAATCGCAAAACTGAAGGCTTTCACCCAAATTCTTCGATTGACGGGATTTTAACCCAAGTTTTAAATATGACTTGGACGAATCAGAGGATGCCACGTACACACAATGGCAGAGCTTTTAATATACCTATCTCTAGCCATTTTTGACCGTTGGAGGATGAAATCAAGTTTAACGTGTTAAACTCATAACTTAACACGAAATCTGAAACTTTTCTTAGACAAAAAAATAAAACAATGGTCACCAGAATTTGTGGAGCCTTTTCAGACTTATCCAGTTGCTTTTTAACTGTCTCCTTGCCCCCCAAATGAGTATAAAAAAATAGAGAAACTCTTTGGGAACAACTCTTTGTAATAAGTTCAAGGTTTCATCATCAAATCCAAGAGAAAGAGCTTATCTTGATAAATTCATTGTTGTGGTTGTGCTTTCACTTATATATCTAGTAAGAGTGCTATTGTGTGAGCTTGTGAGTTTGTAAACATTTCAAGTCTTAGAATCTCTTGAGTGATGAGTGGTTTCTAGTGAGCCTTGAAGAAAACTAGAGAGTGGTTTCTAGTGAGCCTTGGAGAAAACTAGAGACTGGTTGGGTGTGAACCTTGAAGAAACACCATTGTAATCTTAATCAAGACATAGTGGAGGAACTTTCAAGTAGGCAAGCTTGAGGAGAGGGCACAGACTCTAGTTGGTGGAGTTGAATCTCTATAAATCCCGGTGCATTCTTTTCTTTATCCTTCTTTATTTATTTATTTTATTTGTGCTTAAGTTTACTTAATTTGTTTTTGATCTTTGGTTGAGTGAATTTGGTTATAAAATTTGATTTTGCTAAAGTTTTTAAGACAACCAATTCAAGCCCCCCTTTTGGTTGCACTTGGGCCAACAATACACATGCTTTGCCAGCAAGGAGCTAGGTGTAGTCTTGCCCATAATAGTTACAGAATCTAATTCCCAACACACTAATGCACCAAACTCATAATAAGATGCCGAGAAACAAAAGACCTATAAACTTTACCTTCCTGAACAACTGAACAAAATTCAGCACCTAAATCTCATCATTTCAAATGTTTTTGACTGAAGCAATGCAAAAGAAAAACAAATTTATTTTTCATGTCAACAAAGTTCTGACCAGCAATAGTGAAGACCTTGTAGTCCATCAACCTTGACCATGCTTGAAACTTGGGGATGGCTGAGGAGCACCCGCACTTTGATCTCTAATAAAATTAGACTTTAAGAGCCAAGACAAGGTTCAAACACCAATCCAGTCAAGAGAACTTTAATTTAGAATACCTGTTTTGAATCTAAAAGTATGACTGACTTTGAATCTTAAAGAATATTTTTGAGAGTCTAAATTGCTTTCCTACAAATATGAACTTGTTTCTACCTTTCTATACATACCAAGCACCCACTTGCACAGTTGTCTTCCATCCCATGATTTTCTCTTTTGAATGCAACCCTTGAGTTTTCAGTTGTAACAACTGTGAAAACTCCAATAGAGACTAGAAAGAAATTTGCCACCAGCTGAAGAATGCTCGCCAAATAGCTTCAGAGCTCGGACAAACTGTAATGGCATGGTACGTTAATTCTTTCATTGCATTACACATACTGTATTTAACTAAGGATGACAAATTTGACCTGACTTGAAGACCTGACCTGACTCACTCATACCCAAGCCCAACTAGACCCAATTTAACAAGAAAAGTCAACGACCCGAGCCCGACTGCACCCAACATGACCTAAACTCGAACCCATTTGAAGTGAAACCCGAGAAAACCTGAGCCCGAACCCGACTTGACCTAAACTCGCCGATAACTAAACCCGACAAGATCCAATTTCAACTTAAATCAATATAAAATATATGGTTGGTAAAAACTTTAGAAAATTTATAATTTAATATATATCAATGAGTTTCTTCTATTCTGTTGATTTGTTTTGCGTTGTAGAGCGAACGAGTGAGAATTATGGTAAACGATTAGTGATACGGTGATAAAAAGATAAGAATAATTATATTTTAGAAATTATAGTACTCTTTCCGTTCCATATTTTTTAAAATATTTGACTTTTCTGGATAGTTTAAATTGAATTTATTCATATTACTTCAACTATTTCAAATTCTTTGCACTATTTATATTTTAAAAATTAATCTATATTTTTTTTATTTTCAACATTTTAATATATAAATAAAAATGTATTTTATACATGAATATATAAATTAAGGCTTATAGTTTTTTAAATATATTTTTAAAATTTTTTAATAAACAATAATATAAATAAATTCAAGCCAAATTAGTCAAAAAAGTTAAATGGAGCAAAGAAAATGGGATGGAGGGAGATTATTTGTTAGAAAATAAATTAAGAAAGTATATATTTAGAAACTATAGGTCTTTATTTATTATTTAATATAATAATTTTTTCATTTATATACTAATTGTTAAAAATAAAATAAAAAATCATAGATTAATTGTTTAAATAGTGAATGTTATAAAAAATGTGACATAGAGAGAGTATTTTATTAAAGAAATTATATATTAATATATCTTCATAAATTTTATATTATTGTTTTTATATCTAGTTAAATTAAATTTTAATCAAAATTAAATAAAAAAAATGAATCGATTCAGCCATTTCGGCTTATGCATAAGCGAACCGAGTAAATTCGATAATCAAGTTGAATATAGTTTAACATCCAATAACCTGACCTGATTAGATCCGAACCCAAAATCTACTCAACCCGAATCCAAATAACCTGACCTGAACCCAACTTTGACCCAAATACATGCTAATCAGATTAAACCTGAACCTGAAGGACCTGACCAAAACCTGACCCGACCCACCCAATTGCTATCCCTACATGCATCTGCGCCTAAATGTATACCTTGAACCACTAGATTTCGCTTTGTTAGAATTCTGCTTTGAAGTGCCCGCGAAGCAAAATTATTGATCTTCTTTGGAATCAAAGAATTATAGTAATCAACCAAAGCATAAGACCCAGTCTGAAGCACAATGTTATCGACCAGTAGACTAAGGTTTTGACTGAAAAGATTCCATTAGAAGACAGCTCCCATCTACACATATCCTTGCTACTTGTAGAAAAGTTGACATTATCTATCAACAAGTTTAGTGCATCCAATTCTCTAATTTCTTTGGCACGAGGTGACCTTCTCCAACACCATTTTCATTTCCACATTTCCTCAACCCAACTTCATTTCTCATATATTTTGCAATCTTTTTCTACTTCTAGAGCAAATAACCTAGGAAATAATTCTTCTAATTTACTCTCTCCAACCCATAAATCTTTCTACACTTTAACCTACTCACCATTCCCCACTTTCCACACAAAAGAATACCTATGTTGGATACCTAAATCCTCTACCTCAGAACACATTTTTGTAACCTGATCCTAAACCACCCCACACCTCTTGTTGACTTTTTTGTTATTCAGTCCACCTTTATCACCACATAAAGCAACAATGACTTTTTACCATAAAGCTTCCATATATTTTCTAAAATGCCACCATCATTTCCCGAGTAAAGCTATATTCTTCCCACCCAAACTACCTACGCACAACCCTGCTGCCTCCGATGAAGCTAGCACCTTACTTCATCCTAACCATAAGGACTCGAGGACTTGGAACCCCCACAACTCCAAATTGTTTACTCGATTTCTTCAACTAAAATTGGCCTTTCTAAAAAGTATCTTGTTGAAGCAGATAATTTCTTGAATTTTGAACTTCTGTAACATAGTCAAACCTGAATTTCCTCCTTGAATCTATCTTTGAAAAAGTTGAAAATCCCTTTATTTGAGAGGGATTATCTGTCCACTTGTCATTCAAAACTCCTAGTGCATAAAAGGGTTTAGGGTTTACTAATATAATAAGCTGTATGGACAATTACATGCCTAAATAGATATATGCAATGGGCTAAGTAAAGCATGTACACATCAGTTTCCAGCCTAAGGACTGTTCCGTTCAAGAAATGAGAAGCATGTGGTGAGAAACAATTTGTTTCACTAGTAAGCAGAAAAGAATCATTATCCTTTCTATGGTTTTAGCATAAACAAACGCGAATGAGTTGAATAATAAATACATCTAGTTCAGCATTCGTGTCCATTGAGGCACGCTGAATTTTTGAACTGGGTGGCCAAACCAAGGTGTGATCAGAAGGACAGTAGCTTGATGTAGATTGCTACCCTTTTAAATAGACCAACCAAGAAAGACTTGTCAACACACACACACACACACACACACACATACATAGGAGAAACTCACCCAACCCTCAAGGCTATTTCCTTTTGCATTAATTTCATATTACATTTATAGCATTAATTTTAGAATTTATTTGTAATAATTAATACTTAGGTCCTATGTAACTATCCTTCCAAAATTCACTTATTTCCCAAGACTACTTCTTTTACCATTAATTTCAAAGTGTGTTTGTATGGTTTAATAACTTATGCCCTCGGATAGTCAGAACTCCACAATTTAGATTAATTCTTGGTAAGCACTTTCTATCATAGTAGAGAGTCATTGAAATTTCATTTTTTATACATTTTTATAATTGAATATATATATATATATATTTATTTATTTATTGAGAAGCTTACCCAGTTCTTAATTCTACTTCTTTAGCATTAACTTCATAATACATTTGTAGCATTAATTTCAAAATTCATTTACAATAATTAATACTTACGAACTTATATAGCCCTCACTCTAAAATTCACCTATTTCCCAAAGACTACTTTTTTTTTTATCATTAATTGCATAGTACATTTGTATTGTTTAATAACATAGGCCTTTATATAGTCATGACTCTAAAATTTAGATTTTGAAATCTAATTTTTAGTGTGCTTTTTGTGTCATAGTAGAAATCCTTTAAAATTATACTTTCTATACATTTTAGTAATTGAATTTAAATTTCTACCCTCTTAGCATGATAAAACACAATTAGTTTTTGTTCTCTTCTTAATGGCTCATTAATAATATTGTCCCTTAATCAATTATTTCAAATAGATTTCATCTCTTTGTTTCCATTTAGTAGCTTTAATTTCCATTAAAATGCTTTGATTACAATTTTATTTGGTTTCAATGGTATTAATATCATCTATCCAACTTCTCCAACACTACTTCTTTTAGCATTAAATTTATAGTGCATTTATAGCATTACTTTTAGAATTCATTTGTAATAATTAATACTTAAGTCCATTAAAATGCTTTCATTAAAAATTTATTTGGTTTCAATGTTATTCTCCAACCAACTCCTATATATATATATATATATATATATTCTCACACTTACTTTTAGCACACACTCAATAATATCATTCATTCCTTTCTTTTTTCTTGTTATCTCTTGCTACCTTTCTTCATTTCATCACTAATTCATATTTTTAGAACCTCCTCAATGTCAAAGATGATATAGTTAATTAAAAAGACTAATAGATTGTTTTATTTTTTTTATTTTATAGAATTTGAATTCATACAATGGACAAATAAGTTCTTTTATGAATCTTTTCTTATTTTTATAGTCTCTCAATAGAACATATTGCATTGGAGGAGTTATCTTCTGAGATAACTGACTAGACTATTCAAGTAAGGGTATGTCATATATGGAATGTTTTAAATTTTTTAAAAGATGATTGATTTATCAGTACCAATTTTGTTCTTGTGGATGAGAAGATATTTTTTATCATCCATTATACTAAATTTTGCAATTTATTATTTTCTCTCTACTACAAATATATGTTCATAATCTATTATCGGCTACTTTGTCTTTGATTTACATATGCAGAGTGTGGCAATTCATGGGTCTATAAAAAAATTTTGGCATACAAGTTTAAAGCAAAGCTTCATGAAGAAAGTATGTATATTTTCAAGAATTTCAGAGTTCTTCCAAAGAAGAAGCTTACTAGATCGTAGATACACACCTATTTATGATCCACATTACTCATAATGCACAAGTCTATGATGTGAACCATGAACCACATGATTTTCCAATGCATAAATTTGAGTTTGTTGCTTTTGACCAACTTAGTACACGTGTGGACCAAGAAAAATTTCTTACAAGTTTTCCTAAAAGTTTTTCAAAATAAAATCAATTGCTACGTGTACTATCTATATATCATTATTTCAATTCCTTTTGGCATGACAAATGTTGTGGGAGTTGCTGTAGAGGTTGGTACAGTAGAACAACAGATTGTTAAGGGTGATTCAATTGACACTTTAATCATAAAATTACAAGATTTGAGATATTTTCTATACCATGATGTTCAATGTTTCCCCTTGGACCATTTGTTTATATTTTTTTTCGCTAATTTCTATTTCTTTTATAGCTAGAATAAAATGCTACGTACATTATGGTCAGAGTTCTCCAAAAATTTTTTGGCAAAAAAGAGAGAAAATGAATCATCTTGTGTTGTAGGAGTTTTCACTTCTTTGGTTGTCAAAACTTTTCAAAGTTTCTAACATATTGTACAGTATCTCATCCACTTTTAGCTTTGTTTCTCATTCTTCTATCATGTAAACTTTTTAACTAACTTATTTATATATATATATAGGTTAACCAAGCTTAGGAACTTCAAAATCGAGCAAGATTTATTTAAATCTTCAAATTCCTGAGGTTGACACTATAATGGATGATTTTATGTAGGTTTCTAAAACCAATTTTTGGTTTACAGTATATGTCTTACTCTGATTAATAACTTACTACCCATGATTTTATATTATATATTTGAAGATATATAATCATTAAAGTGTTACAAGAAAACCAACGTAATGCTTAAAGCACAAAAATATTATGTAGATGAAATTATGGAAGATTTGTAATCTTAGTAGTGAAGATCTATTTCATTACAATTACAGGTTCTACAAAGAGTAATATCTTATATCAAATAATACTATTAATAGAAAGTAAAAGTTTGGATAAGTTTTGTATTATACAGCTAGACTACATATACAAACAATGAAAACATAACTTACATTCTAATATATAAACCCAATTTCAATTCTAGAAACTTAATGGAATAGATCATTGATGCAATTGCCATTAGAAATTAGATAAATAGGAGTGCCTCACCAGCTCCATTGCTCATTCCAAATTCTTATGCCTCAGCTCCATTTCCACCCACTCATCACACGAAATACTAGCTAGGTGATCAACAATAGTGTACTTCACTTGTGCTACATTCTCTAAAATAATCGAGCATTAGCAATATCATTATGGATCCCATGCAACTTTGGAAAAGCAACCCACGAAGTAAAATACTTTCCAACAACTTTTGTTACAATTGGGGCATGCAATAAGGAAATAAATTATAGAAATCTGGGCACTTGAATTTAACGATTCGACTCTTCAACTAGCATAGGTCAAAAAAAAAATGAACATGAACTAAAATGTCATCTTTGAGGTCAACATATTTAAATTAAAACTTGGGGTTCAAGATTCAAATATTATCCATCCAACCTCTCATAACATATATCTAGGAAAAAAACCACCTCTATGCTTAAATTAAAAATAGAGTATAAAACTACTATGTGAAAAGCCCAACAATGTGGCCAACAGGAATCTTATCCTACCTCTAATCCTCGCATCAGGCAAAGACTAAAATTTTCATTTGGTGCCCAAACGGGACCTATCCCTATAACTCTAACAAGTGTTTTTCTACACAAGGCACCAGAGCAAACCTATGATCACTTGTTTCAGATGTTAGAGCCCAGTCTAGGAATACTTTGAAGAGCTTTAATCCAGAACACTCGTGAGAGATGTGGCCATGAAATCCATCCATAATACCTATTAAACCGCTCAATGTTGCCTTTCAATGTTATCTTCTCTTTGCGCTCATAAGCGCAATAACGATAAAAAGGCAAAACTTGTTGGTCCTTACTGGGGCCTCATCTTTAATCGTTGTCTTGAATAGCAAGGAAGCTTCAACTATAAAAATTGCTAAGTTATCCTCCAGATTGAAGACCACTTCCTAACAAGCTTTAGAAAAATCAAAATCATAAGCTAGTTCTTTACCCCATCTGCCACATGTTAGAAAAAAAATCAATCGATTCAGAAATAATCAACCTAGTTAAAGGCCCTTACGATCAGCCAAATTGAACAAACCCTTTGCGAGCAATCTCCAGTGTTGTTGTTTTGTGTCAAAAGTACCCAATTGACTACCATAGAAGACAAAATAAAATAAACTGTTGGGTTTCGAGAGCTAAACAGTGCAACGGAATTTAACCGAAACCCTCCAGGATCCAAGTGAAATGGGGTAAACCGGGAGTTCGAAAATTTTCATACTTAATTTTCAGTTGAGAGCTCTTACTCAACTATAGAGTCGAATCACAAAACTTGAACAGTTGACGTATTCAAGGTCTCTATGGTATCCACACGAGCCTCTCGGGATCACCACACTTCCACGCGTCCCGGCAAATACGTTTCTCTTGCGCTTGCAGTGCTAGCTTACGTCCTCCAAGGAATTGCAAGAGAAAAGTGTGACTGTCCTTTTGGGAGGCTAGGGCAAGGAGACCTGCGAATTTCTCACTAGAAGTTGTATTTATAGTGAGACTCAACTTTCAGGCCTAATGGGTTTCAAAGCCCTAATCCAATTAGGCTTTAATTTTGGGCTTAATAATGGCTCAACTATTGGGCCCATTATTAATACGAAATTATTGTGAAACCAAAACCCAAATTATTAGCCCATACACTCTAATGATCCAAATAGCTCTATGTGTGCGACCCAATAGGCTCTTGCCACGTTGGCAATGATCATAAATCACATTTATGATCATAAGCAATGAGCGGTGTCTAGCAACACATCATTGCTACCCAAGTGACAAGATTGTCGATGATTCGACTAAACCTTTATGATCATCACTGATATATGCCATTGTCCCTTTGTCCAAGATATCAAGACTAAGCACGAGACATGGAATGTGTCACTCTCGTATAGCCCAATCTTTGGTTTCTTGATTACCGAGTAGACTAACTTAAGTTGATGACATTGATATCGTATATCAACTCATCCGAGCATGGCCATACATTTTCTAAGTCTTACTCTATTAAGGAGCCTGAAGATATCACTCCTGTTACATAGGAGGGACAAATCCCATATTGATCATACAAATCCCTCCGCATGATATGTGACATACCCAATAATCTCCTTCAAGTTCACTCAGTTACGAGAAACAAAGGAAAGTATCAAAGTATGTGACTCACATGTAGGGAACTTTGATGATCTCAGGTCAAAGGACTACATATACCATGATCACTATGAGAATCACTTATGACACTCATATAACGATCCATGAAGTGTTCTCATGGTGGGTCGGTCCAGTACACAAGTTCTCCAACTTGTACCCATATGTAGACTACATATCTCATATTAGTCTCCACATATGCTAGTCGTTATATATTATTGTAACCCGCTCCACAATAATACTAGACTAGGGACATTTGAGAATATCATTATTCTAGGGTTACAATTATGTTTGTTAAAACAACAAACATAATTGCTGGATTAATGCCTTAATAAAATATCATGACTCAATGTGCAAAAATACAATCATCTCATGATTGGCCTTTTGGGCACGACACTAACATAAACCACCAAAGAATTTCACATATAATGCCCTGGAGTGGAAGGGCACTGAAAAATTTAGTTCCTTATACTTTAAGTGTGATTTATGGCAATCCCAGGCAGTGAGACAACCTCATTGGTCAAAGGGCTGTACAGGTAAAAAGATGTCTCAGACATGGTTAAGTTCGCATATAGTAATAACCAACTATGATGGTAATTTCAGACTCATGTTGTACATAAAATTAATTGCTGCTCCTCACCGAATAAGTTGACGCTAAAAGACTTCTTGGTGTTGGGATCCTACAACTGGCATAAATCTTCTTTGTCGTCGATGCTCATATGAAATTTGGCCGCCATAATCCTTGGCTGCCAATAGTTGTTGAATAGAACGTTAGACCAATAACTTTCAGATATTGTCAAGCCCTGGATTAGTTGGTAGGTTAGGACCCTCACCATGATATTTACAATACTTTCCTTAGGGAGTTAAGGGCAATCACTAGTCTTCATTGTCTTCACTGCACTTTGCGACATGGCTTATCCCTATTCATATACAAACAGATTCATTAAAATATATAAAAATTATTACTATGCACTCCTGAAGGTGAACGACTCTAGAACAGTGAATTAGTGCTTTTTTATCTCACCACACGAATAATAGCCAGTGGCAATCAGTAGCATGCCAAATCGTGGGCAACTGGGAGCAATTATAGCTCACTGCTCTAATTTTAAGAGTATACATTTTACCCCTTTTTCAGTATGAGCTTAGTTACATAAGAGCAACTTCTCACCTGGCGCTTTGAAGTTCAGAGCACAAGTTTGCACTTTTGGTGTAAGCGTGCAACTAATTTCGGCTCTAAATCCTAGCAATGCATGCTTTAATTTTATCAATTCACAGATTCCCTCATACCTAAAAAATCTGCTTGTTCTCATGATCATATTTATATAAATATATAAACAATATGACACTTTCAATTTACTCTCACTTCTAAATAAAAAACAATATTTTTGCTATTATTTCAAAGAGGGAATTATAGATTTTTTAAAAAATATGGGGTAGATCATAATTCACACAAACCCTCAAAGGAGAGGATTTGTAATTAGACCAAATAAGTTTGGTAGCTTTCTCTTTCTAGAATTAACATGGGCTTGCTACTAAAATATGAGGATTTCTAAGGTACATTTTCTGCTGACAAACGCAGTCAGAGATTACCATAGCTATCCATTGAAAATTATGTCTTAATAGAAAAAAAAAATGCCAATTGCGTGCCTTTCATATAAAATACGTGCACGTCCTCCTTCAATCTTGAGCTTCTCATTTTTCCCATTCATCTAATGGTGGCCATTCAAGAGTCTGTTTTTCGATGGTAAGTAGTTGGAAAATTTTTCCATAAAGATAGACTCGAATGATATGTTTCCAACAACTCTCCAACAAAAAAATCCATTTTAAATTAATGCTTGCTCTAACATGCTTGCTCATTGGATATGACTAAATGAAAAGTGAAACATGACAAGTCTTTTTCTATTGGCACTGACATGCTTCCTCATTTATTTGACTCATTCAATACTTCTTAACTTTTATCAGCAAATAAGTTAGCAGTTGTCATCCCTACATCAATTCATTAAGGGAAGTTGGTCAGTTTCAAGAAAGAAAGGAAAAGTTGCATTTTCTTGTGGTATGGTTCTTCTGCTAAAAAAGTATCTTCATGTCTTACGTCCTCTATGAGTCCTATTTATTCCTAGTAGAGTGGCTCAATATACTCAAAGTACTCTCCACAAATATTCTATAAAATAATGCTCGAGTGAACCTTCACAGTTTGTTACCAGTCAAATGCACGATCCTTCTATTTTAGTGATTCCCAATCATTGCCCTTATGAAGCAGATATATCATCAGTTATTTCTCTTGTTTCAACAAATTTTTAGTTTAATTCACAAACTCAATGTGGTTAGCAAAAAAAAGGTCAAAATAGAAATTATGGAGGCTAATTTGCATGCTAAGAAGAAGACTAGTAGTATGATTGAAAGTGTTAATGCATCTAAGCAACCTTATCACTTCCAAGGGTATAGTCCATATGACTCAAGTTTCTACTCCAATTCTTCTATATTTTGCTTTGAGGGATAGCCATTTAGAACTACTAATTCCATAATTTTCCATTGTTCTATTAATCGTTCAAATGTTGACAGCATAAAATGCAGGTGTTCGAAAGCTCAATCTAAATGAATCATGGCAAAGCACAACAGCTTTACCCATTAAATGGTTCTAGCATGGGTGAATATTTTAATAAGAGTAAGTCATCCTAAACAAGCCAATGGAAGCAACAGGTTTTATATGGGGTAAAGAATTCAACACTTGTTTTAGCCAATAAGAATCTTTGGATGCAGCCATTGCCGAAGTAACAATCAATCAATTAGTGGTTGATAAAGCAGACTAACTAGCTACATATTTTTTTTCTTCCTCTTAGCTCTCTTATCTCTCTACTCTTTTTTATTCTGAGTATAAAAAAATGACACCTTTTCCTCGTAGTCTATAGTAGTAACCATATTACATAATAATATAAAAATACTAGAAATGAGTAATATTTATTGTAAATCATAACAACTAGACAAAAATAAGTAAACTTATTATCTTTTTTAACAGCAAGGCAAATTTTTACTTAAAATAAACTTTTCATTTGATAGCCAAAGTGAAGGACTACCAACAAAATTGGGTGAACAACCTTAAAGCTTGGGTGGTGTGGACTAGGGAAGCTACAATTCAAGGGCACTATCAGAGTCTTGAAGACTATGCCCATGAACCAAAAGTGTAGGCTAAATAAAATAATGATGTTCATGCATTGAAGCATTATCCTTATGGTCAACATATTTAAATCAGAACTTGGGGTTCAAGACTCAAATCTTATACCTCCAGCCTCTCATAATATATATATCAACAAAGAAAACCACCTATATGCTTAAATTAAAAACAGTGTGAAAACTAGTACGTGAAAAACACAACATCATTGCAAGACTAATATTCTTACAAATAACTTCATTATTTTAGGTACCAATAATATCCTCCCGTCAGGTGAAAACTCAACTTCTTATTGGGTGCCAAAATGAGATCTATCCCTATAACTCTACGAAGTGTTTTTTGTACATAAGGCACTAGAGCAAATCTGTGATCACTTGTTTAAGATGTCCGAGCCATTTTCATTGAAACAATTTGCATTGGTCATTCAAGTGAACAATACTCTGAGGAGGATCAATCCAAAACACTCATGAGGAATATGGCCATGAAATCTATCCATAATACCTTCCAAACCACTAAATATTGCCTTTCAGCAATACATCCTCTTGGCCGCCAGAAGCATGATAGCAATGGAAAAGAAAAAACATGTTGGTCCTTGTTGGAGCCTCCTTTTTTACCCTTACCTTGCTAGGCAATGAAGATTATAGACCACTTCCCAATGAGCTCTAGAAAAATCAAACCAACAAGCCAATTCTCTAGCCCAAGCGGCACATGTTAGAAACAGATCACCCAATTTAAGAGGCACCAAACTAGTTAAAGCCAAAGGAATAGGAGACCAATTCTTAAGATTAGCAAAATTAAACCAACCCTTGGTAAACAGCCTCCAGTGTTTTTGTTTTACATTGACGGCACCCAATTAACCTCCATGGAAGACACAATAGAATAAACCACCAAAGAATTTCACATGCAATGCCTTGGAGTTGAAGGGCACTGAAAAAATTTAGTTCCTTCCACTTCAAGTCACCAAGTTGAAAAGTCCCAAAAAAAATCATTCCTCCATTGTTCTGCTTATGAACCAGCACGCTATGGTCAGAACAAGAATCCATTGAAAAAATGGCTGCTAGCACTGAGCGACCGTGATCTACAGCAACTCCTGGTAGTTCGACAACCTCGTTGGTAAAAAGGTTGTATAGGTAAAAAGATGATACGTACTTGGGTGAGTTCACAATAAGTAACAACCAACCTTGACGGTAATCATAGACTCGTGTTGTACCTAAAATCAGTTGCCGTTCCTCGTCGTATAGGTTGACTGCGAAGGACTTCTTGGTGATGGGATCCCACAACCAACACATATCTCCTTTGCCACCTGGTGTCTTAGAAAAATTGAACGTAAGAATCCATGGCAATCGATGGCTGTCAGATAGTACATCCAACCAGTAGCTTTCCGGCACCTTCAAACCGTGGA
The DNA here is from genome assembly GCA_005392925.1 of Aquilaria sinensis. Taxonomy (NCBI): domain Eukaryota; kingdom Viridiplantae; phylum Streptophyta; class Magnoliopsida; order Malvales; family Thymelaeaceae; genus Aquilaria; species Aquilaria sinensis. The sequence goes on along the minus strand of SMDT01001320.1, from coordinate 56,363 downwards.
GCAGCCTGTAAGTTAGAACCATTGCCATGATATTTTCAATAATCTCCTTGGGGAGTTGACGGCAATCGTGAATCTTTATTGCCTTCACTGCACTTTGGGACATGGTTCCTCTCTATATTCATATTCAAACAGATCCATCTGAAATATATAGGAATTGTAACTATGTGCTCATAAAGGTAAATAGCTTCAGAATAAGTGATAAATAATGAATTATGGTTTTTTATGTCACCATACATGGACAAAAGCCAGTTGCAATATGTAGGCCAACTAATATGCGCATATATCCTATTGGCATAAGTTGCATTAGAGATAGAAATAGTTTGACATGTTCATGTGCTTATGTCTTGCATGAGTTTCTGTTATTGTATAACTCTCCTTTATATTTACTTCAATGTCAAGATAAGTCCTAGACTTGCATATATATATCAGAAACACATCATGAATGAGAAGTAGTGTGAATCACACATTCAAAACCTAAACTTCTACATGGTATCAAAGCAAGATTGCTGCTGCACCCACCCTATGCCTAAGAAAACCTAGCTATATAAGACTCTATGGTAAACGCCACCCCCCAAAAGATCTTCTCATAAAAAATGATTAAAGCTTTTAACAAAGCTCAGATTGCCCCTACCAAAATGCTTGAAATCTTTACATTGTTTAAATGTACTTAGTTCAATCCAATATGAGGTCTTTAGACTTATACCCATCCTAGACTAGTCGACATTGAATGCAAGTCTTAGTTGTCACCGTGTTGAGTCTTTTATCTTTGCATTGTAGGCTCAACAAGTCACTTACTATCACTATCCAAAGATTAGCCTTCAACAGTGGTAAGCTATTGTGAATATGAAGCCATGAGCCTTTATTAATTGCCTATTTATCTCATTTGATGTTTCAAAAGATAGGGCTCAAATAGTGAGTAATTGTACAACAACATTAGAGTCAAACAATGAGCCATTTCAAGAAAAAATGTTTAGCACCTACCACTTATCACATGCTACCCCTTAGTTGTTCATGACATTGATCCTCCTATCGAGCTTGCATGAATAGATGAGGATGAGTCACAAGATAAAGGTTCGTTACTTAGTGATGATTTTGAAGATGATGTACGAGACGATTTAGCTAAATGTATTCTTTATGGGATTTAGCAATGTTCACATTCAATTTACTCCATACTTAATAACTTTCAAATTCAGTAACACCTACATTAAGTATATTTACCATATTAATTTAGAGCCATATTTTGTAACTTATGTAATTGGTGACTTTTATAGTTAGTAACTTTTAGTCAATTTTTATAATTACTATATTCTTTCTAAACTTCCGAAGTTTATAACTTCAATCAGAAATTTTGAAACTTCATAGTTTAGTTATTGGTAGTGAAGTGCAATACCAAAATGAGCAATTCATATCAAAATTTTAGTAAAACTATAGCTATAGTAAACTTAGAATCATAGCAAATTCATAAAAAAGGTGAAATTAAAATCATAACAATAGTAAAAAATCATATAAAAATCATAGCAATAAAGACATATGAATATCATTAGAATACCAAAACTAATGGCCAGAAGACAAGGGGACATGAATTTTTCACTAAAATTGGGCAGGCTCTCATGCTACGAGAATAATCTTCGTAGAGTTGTACGTTGTAAAATTGTCACAAGTATTTGTGAAGATTTCCAGATTATCACAAATAAGGTCACGTATCTACAATAATTTTCTAGCCAAAATGTTGCATAATTATCACAAATGCTTGTGATGACCAAGATAAACACTTGACCATCTCTTTCCTTATATGCTTCTAGGGCAAGCACCTTGTCGTCCCAGCCATTTGCCAATATGCAAGGCATATACGTTCTAAACTTGTCATTCTTGTCTCAAATGCCATAGTATAGACAGACAAGCAGGTCCTAACTTGAAGTCCATTATGACAGCAAGGAGTTGCTATAGGATGACTTCATCAATCTGGAGTTGGTATCCACCTTGCTTGCCATCAGCCATCCCCAGCCTTCAATCATTTAGCATTCGGGCTATCTACCAACTACAAGAAGAGTCTATGTGGTTCACCTACCCCTATAAATCCCCTTCAGGCACGATTATCATTAGTAGTTAATTACATGCTGCCATTTCCACCAGTGGACATTTATAACTAAATATATCCCCAAAATACCGTAACTACTTTTGAACTATTGATGATGCGCAAATCACAATTTTAAAGATGAATTTGACCCCTTTAACATGTGAAATGGGTTCATTGTCTACATATGATTTGTAGCTCAAGATGTTAGCTTTCCGATGAATTAAGAATCACTCAATTCCAATCTCTGTAGCTCAAGATATGATTTTTCTACTAGAATATCGCCAATCTGCCAGAATCTTGGAAGACAACCAATAAAAATTGTAAAATTGCAAATCAAATCGATTTTTAATCAACTCAGTCTAGATATGCTCTAGGCTATAAAACATGCTCAAAATATATCTTTAAGGTTCAAAACACATTAAAACATACTAAATGTGAGAGAAAATAAATGTAACAAATGTAAGCTTATCAACGCCGATGTATAGCATAAGGTAGCTCACATGCCAAAAAAGGGGCCACATACTAAGCCTTTTACCTTGCCTTACTTTTTCCTTGCCAACTTTATAAGGTGCCACAAACTGATGGCCAATCAATTGAGACTACTCAACTGAGGGCAGAGAATGCCAACACCAGACCAATGATGTAATTAGTGTTGCTATCCAATAGTTGGTACCGCATCGGATCATACCGGCAGGTGCCATTCTATATGGATTACACACTAGATCCTCATCTGACAGAAATGAAGATGGGAGTGCTCAAGGCAATTTGTCGGGCCCACCACATCAATGACTGTTGTCGATGCGGATTAGGGTTTTAGGATATATCTCATTCTTTTGTAATTTGTAAATCATTTTGACTAATTTTTGTACATATTTGATATTTCAAAATATAATATTTTATTATTTATTTTACATTCATTTTTACCTTATTTTAAATTTTTTAAAAATATAATTATAATAACTAATATAATATAATAATTTAAAATACCCACACAAAGATCACCCACACAAAGATCATGGCATAATCTTTGTAAACTACTTATCATATCAAATGCATTTGTTTGTGTAATTGCCACAATTTCATTGATATATATGATTATTTATATCATCACAGTGTTATCACTATGCGTGCTATAGGACTCATCACGTAACAAAGTAATCAAAACCCTAGTTGTACCCGTTTTCTTTCCTCTTATTGTTTCTTCTCCTTTATTCTCTGTATATCTGACCAGGTTTGGATGTCAATCTAAGACTGGCTGATTGATGATTTTCTATTATTATTCTACCCAGTTATCCTCAATCACTTTCACTATTCTTTTTTTTTTTATGAAATTCCTTCACAACTATCGATAGGAGCATCATTTGATTCATCTGATGCTTTACAACGGATAGATCTGGCCATCCATTTTCAAAATTGATGGCTGTGAGAATATCGAGTGAGGTGTGGAAAGTTGATAAGACTTGGATGATGAGGTATTTACAAATAATAGATCGGAATGATTGTATGTTATTTTTTTTATTCATCTTGTCCTTTATATGGTCGTTCCCAAGTTACTTATGATTTATTTGTCCAAAATTATCCTTATTTACTAGGAAGACTTCAGTTTGATCCAATTATGTTCCTTTTATTTGGTGTCACAGAGATGTTTAACTTTATATTGGCTAGTTTGTATGTTCTTGTTGTACTTTAGTATCCTATACAATTGGTTTGTAAAATATCATTTAGTTCACTCATAATTGGAATAAATGAAGCACATTTTTATTAAAAAAAAATCACTATGCGTGCCACAATTATAATCATTGCAAACATGCCTTGATTCTACAATGATTTGTGTTTGCAACACTGATATTTCTCACAATTCTTTGTGATGATTGTTATCATAGTAAATTTTTATTCACTACTATTTTCCCTTGGAATTCCCATAATTCTTTCCTTGAATTCAACCATTGGAAATGCCCTGATTTGTTGTAGTGAAACAAAACAACCATAAATAACCATTGGTGATCGTTGAAGGCAACCAGCACATTCGTCGCTTTTTGAAGATACAAACCGGCATTTGAAATCATGGTCCTTTTTTAAGAAAGCAACAGGAAATGATGGAAAGTAACTCAATTGAAAAATTTAGCAAAGTTTAACTTGATAACTATATATTACTAATCTTAAAATATTTTCATTAAACAAAAAAAAGAAAAAAGAAAAGAAAACTCAAGGGGCGCTGGGATTGATTAATTAACACATAAAAAGAAACAACATGATAAAATCAAATTCATTAAAGGGCTCTAGGTAGAAAACTTCAAAATGTCCACCATAGTGTATGTATACCATTAACGGTAAAACTAACGGTGTTATATAGTTATTACTAAGATATGAGAAGTTACCATTTTAAATAGATATATGTAATTATGGAGTAGATATGGTTGTTATTATTAGGGGAAGGAGTTACCATTTTAGATAATTTCTATAATCATGGAATAAATAATTTTTAAAATTTGAATTATTTCTGTAGAGAAAAAAATTCTCATTTTCAAACAAAAATGCTAGCATCTTTGCAATTTGGTGTGTATCGTATATGAAATTAGTGTTATATATTAGCTGACATAGTATTTAGAATTGTTTGTTCTGGTGTCTATAATTATTACTCTGACGTCTATATTGCTTTTCTGATATCTAATTATGTTATATTGATATATAAATTAGTTAGTCTAGTATACAGAGCTGCTATCTCAATGTCTAGTACTGCTATTCTAATGTCTAAAACTGTTGCACTAGTATCTAATAATACTTTCATGATATATAATTATGTTATATTAGTGTATAAATTTATTAATCTAGTGTTTAAAATTACTATTTTGTTGTCTGTGACTACTTTCTTGGTGTTTAATTATGTTATATTAATGTATAATTTGTCAATCTAGTGTCTGAGGCTATGGATAAAAATTTTAAAAACTGTATGATTATCTTCTTATTAATTTTAAATTCAAAATATTATGATTATCATAAAATATGAAATCAATATACACTTCATTTTCTAATTAAAGCATCAATTTCTTTAGCTTATAAAACCAAAAACAAGCGAGAAAGTGGGAGAGAGGGGAGGAGAGAGCAAAGAAGAAGAATAATTATTCAATCAGGTTAGGTTGTTATATAAAAATCGTACAACTTTTTTTTTTCCTTTTAATTATCATAATCATAGAAAACGATCAATCCTTGTTGTTTAATGGAGATAATGAGATGTAATTATTTTATTTTTAATTTTAAATTTGAAATATCATGATTATCTCTATAATTAATGTCAAATTTTAAAAATAAAAAATTGTCTTATCCATCTAGTATTAACACCGTTAGAGTTTTATCCAGTGGTGTACACACTAGGGTAAATGTAAGAATTGCTCCTAGGTAGGGATGATCAGTATTCGGTTCAAATCGAAGAAACCGAAAAACTGAAATAATTTGAAATTTTGGTTTGGTTAATTCGGTAATTTAGTTTGTTTCAGTTGAAACCGAATAACAAAAATTTCAGTTTCAGTTTTGGATTTCAGTTAATTCGGTAACCAAATTAACCGAAATTTTTTATATTAGATTTTTTTCCATGAACAATAAAACTACAAACTAACCCAAATTAACTTAGATTCTTGTTTTCTTTCTTTCTATTGATAATAAATTTTCTATATTGAATGGAATTTGGAAAGAAAAATAATGTCTTTCTCTCATTTCCTCTTATAGAATTCCACTCCCATTTTTTCAATTAATTCCATTTGGATTGAACCGAACCGAAATATTTTGGTTCGGTTTGAATTCAGGTTTATAGGCTAATTTGGTTTATTCGGTTTCTTATCATCCAAAACCAAATAAACTGACTAATTTAGTTTGGTTGAAATAGAAAAAACTGAATAATCACCCCTAGCTCTAGGGGAAATGCATAACCCAAACTTGTTTTAATTTCTTGCTTGTTGTTTTAGTTACCAGGCACTCTTACATCTATCTCAGGCTCTTGTTCTAAAACGTCCAATTTTACTGAAAGCTTTAACAACAATTTCAGTTCTCAGTATTCAGTAATAGAGACTATTTCCTTGACTTTCCATCATTTTCTGTGGGTTCTTTAAATTGGCCCTTGACTTTCCCTTATTCACTGTGGGTTATTTGGTGTTGGTTCATCTCATGAAGAGAGACAGTGAGAGCTTACAATAATAATGTTCACGGCTCATAGCTTGGTCATCTACAGACAAATATCTTAAATCTACACATTTATTTTAGATTATAGTTGCAACATGTCCGCATAAACACAGGGATCAATGCCCTAAATTATTACAACTCGGTTGGACTTTCCCAAGTCTGTTCAAGGTAAATTTTGAACTCAAATTAGAGCTATATCCCTAAACTCAAAAGTCAGATCGCCTATCTGACGCAGTTATTTAAAAACAGTCAAGTTATTGAAGACCAGACGAAACCAAAGATTCAAATAAATTAGGAAAAACAGAAATTTCTCATCATTCAGGTGAAACTGCAACTGGCTGGTGTTGATCTTCCGGACGTTAACTGTTCCAGCAAGTGGCTGCAATAGTTCTTGGGTTGCCAATCATCCACGAAAGAGTGAAGCAGATTTTGGAGTTCAGGTTCTTGATCATCAAGGAAGCTAAGGAAAGACCCATCCTCCTGTGGTTTATCCCCATAAAAGCTCCAGTGTGAAGGGTTTACAACCGGAGTTCCTTGTTTTACCAGGGAGAAACAAGGGCTGGGTGTCTGACTTGGGGCTGAACACAACCCGGATAGACTGCTTGCTGTGTCTTGTGCCCTGCCATGTACATGCTTTGCTTATAATAACCATAAACAAAGAAAAAGAAAGCATATTTCTAATGCAAAAGGGCATATCCTTCACCTGTTAACATCTTTGTCTGCACAAGAATGGTTAGAAAACAGCAAGTTCTTGAACTGCCCTGCAGACCTGAGACTGTTGGACGCACCACCACTAGTACTTGTTACCACGGAGTCCGATGTGGAAGAAGAAGACACCGGAGCCACTGCGATAGTGGCGGTTCGGAAGGGGGTGGTGTGGCCTTCGACAGGGTTTCTTGAACGATATTTGCGGCCCCTGTTCGAGTGTTTCTCACAGTACCTAAGATTGGGAACAGCAACTTTTGAGCACCGCCATCTCTTTCCATCTGTTCGGTGGCACCTCCTTGGCTCAACGTTGGTCTTCTTAACATATCCCTGATGGAAAGACCCCCATCCAACTGCAATTTTCATATATACTGAAAATGATTAGAGAACAAATGATATGAGACAAAGATTATTGTATTCTACAATGGGAAATAGATATAATCGTCACACTTAATTAGTGTGATTCAATAGTTTACAGCTAGAACTAAGCTTAGAAATAACGTTACCGACTAATCATAGTATTGCTTTAATGCCAGTTTTTTTCTAACCAATTGATAGTATAATTTCTAACATGATTTCTTACTTCAAACTGTATATTCAATCATAGTTGATTTTTCAATAAATTTAAACAGAACGTACGGAGGTATGATAAAGACTATAATAATATAACATTATTATACCTAAAGTTAATTTCAACATAAAAGGATACATCAAAACAGATTGGATGAAACAACATTACAAGTACGAATAAGAATAATGACCCATTCCATCAAAGCTCCAATTTTTCAAATAGTGGAGCCGACCCACTCATCCCCAAAATTTTGTAAACAATAATGCAGTCCCCAATTTCTTTTAAAATTATAATTTGGTTACTATAGTTTTTAAAAATTATCAATTATCCTTACGTCTTTGCAAAAAGTCACATCTAAACTTTAATAAAATTTTCAATTAAGTGACTAAGATTTGAAACTATCTGTTAAACCATTTGCTAAATGTTTGAAAAACATGTATAAAAAAAGCGGGTTAAGTAGTCCATAGATAACTATAAGTAGAGCGGAGCGGGTCATGGATTACTAGTATATGCTCCACACATTAATAGAAGTAAAATGATCATGGATAAGTAAAATTTGCTGAGAAGCAGGAGTGGATCACTAAACATGGTAAAACACAAAATGGATTAGTGATCATCTATAGATATAAAAACGCTTGGATCGAAAAGCAAAAACTTTACGCGGGAAAGATCCAAGTGATGAAATGGAAACGCCATATGGGTTGAGGGTCCTCATAAGAGGTATCAGCAAATGTGGTGGCAGGGGCACATTAGCACCAATGTACTTGTAGATTAATATTTGATGTTGAAGCTCCATCCTTTGAGATTGAGTGAATGGTCCTTGAACCCAATGCGTGCCTGTGTTCAACTCTCCAGAATCATGACCTGAAACAATCCACAAATTTTGAAAATTAAAATTGTACAAAACTAGGCGCTTTAAAAAAAATCATGAAATTACTTAATAGACAATAACATGAACCCTAATTTGGATTTGGATATTGTAAAATTGGGTTTCGAGTAGAGCAAGTTTGAATCTATAGATTAGAGAATGTAGAATAGAGAAGTTTTGACACAAATTAATTTTATGTGGAAAATTTCTAAATAAATTAAGGTAAAAACCACATGCAAAGATAGAAGAATTTTACTATAGAAGTTACACCTCTCTCTATTTTAAAGAGATACACAACTAATAATCACTCTCAAAATAGGAAAAAATCAACTCTTTAAACTCACTCAAATTGTTGTGGTCCAACACAAGAAAATTGGAAATGGCAACTGGAAATTGCTATCACATGATTGCAAGAATAAAGCTTGCGGCAAAACATGGAAGAATTTAGCATGCATGCATTAATTTGAGTTGCACTACAAGAGAAACGCAAAACTCTAACACAAAATAGTGACTAGATTTTCAGTTGCTAGCCATTCAGTTGCCATTGGTTTCTGATAGGCCGCAAAAAAGCATGTTGGGGTCTTCAACGACTATTAAGTGACTGAATAGCTATAGACTAATGATCAGTTAGAGTCTAAAGTCAGGTGTTAATCAGTCATAAGTCTGTCGCCAACTGACTACTGATGACCATGTTTTTTGCAACTAATCGTTCAATTGTCAATTGGTTGCCAAAAAGCAAAAGCAACCCGATTAGCGACTGAGTTGGCAGCTTGAATTTTGCATCCCTCTTGTAGTGCTTGCTCACTACCAACTACTTTTGACAGAATTTCTCAATCCTATAAACAGCCTATATATTGGCTTACATCTTGGGGGGGGGGAGAACAACACATGAAAAAAGTTATATATTAAAAGTGTAACCCTTATTCTATTTGCTAAGGATGTTCTGGTGTTTCCCTCAGCGGAAAATTTCAAAAGATTCTAGAATGAAAACTCCATTTTTCCTTTTTTATTTTTCTTTCGATCGGCCAAGCGAATATATTTTCAAATAGCAAAAGGGGAGAGGGGGAGGAAGGGAAAAGCTCTTAGGCAGAGTTTAGATATAAAGTACATAAGGCCCGGGCAAGGATCAAACTCAAAAGATCAAGGTCAACCAGGCACCACCAAACTCTCATGTCTCGGTGAAGTTCGAACCAAAACTCAAGACCCAGAAAGACGGTGTGCGATTTGTTATGTGATCTCTCAATTATAGTCTGATCTACAACAATAAATAAAAACTAAAACAAAAATGCTCCAACAAGCAAAACCAAAATAAAAAATTAAACCAAACTTGCCACCTTTTATTCTAGGCCCTTTTGTGGATAAAACTTGGTATCCATTTGACCAAAACAAGAGTTCCAAAGCCAAAAATTCATAAACATCAACCAAAGCAAAACCCTAAACCTAAGGCTTCAAAAGTACCTGCAATATTTCTAGTATTATTATAAGGAAGCTGCTGGTGGCACGACCAGCCACAATTTTCTGCCTCTTTACCAAGAAAAGGGGCTTCTCCTTTGCTTGATAAGAAGCTCAACATCTCTTCCTGATGATGGCTAGAACCATTTGAGATGACATAGTTAGAACTCAACAATGGAGTTCCTAGCTGCCATGGTATTGGCTTTGGAGCAGGGAACTGATTATCAGTTCTGGGAAATTTCAAACTCTTTGAATGATCTTCACCAGGCCTAGAAGATCTAAGTTGTTTGATGACCCCAGATCCAAATTCCATGTCCGACTTGGCAGAACTATAAAGAGCGTTTTGGTGACGAGGAAGCGAAAGTTGAGGCATCGGACAAGAGTTAAAGGCAGACGAATGTTGAAGGTGGATATGTTCGTAGGATTTGATGAATTTTAAAGGACTAAGATTTGGGATGAAAATGAAAACAAAATACTGCTCCAAGTTGAGAGAGAAACTAGAGACCGGAGAGATTACCATAACGGGTGAAAAAAGGGTCAAAATGGAACTTTTCTTCGTGATTTGCAGCTATTTACACTTTTATCCCAAGGGTCTGAAATCCGACTCTTACTCTGATTTTTATTTTTCAACTTCAGTAAAGATAAAAAAGGTATTACATTTACAGAGATGAAAAAAAATTAATTTTAAAAGTTAATTAACTTTCAATAACATATTAAATAGTTTAAATAATATATAAGACGATTAAGGTATGGCTTCAATAAGAATATTAGAATTTGATGTGAGACAATATTAAAAACAATAGAAAAGTGGGCTCTGGTAGAAGAATTTTTTTTTTTTTAACAGCAAAACCAACTTTTTTATTCAAAATAGTATACAACAAAAATACATGAGCCCAGCAAAATGTTGGACTTCAAATCCAATGAACTTAGCCCTTGAACACACTAAACGAGCCAACCCAATTTTGGACAAAAAGAAGAGGATTAAGTCTCTAGTCTAACATACTACACTTTACCTCTTTGTGTCTATCCACTACCCAAAGAAAGGAAAGAAACTGAACATCATACAAGATTTTAGAAGCAGAAACGGTTTTCCATTACATACCAACTCATTTCTGTTCTTCCAAATTACCTAAGCCACCACAGCCAGAGTAGCCTCCAATATCCTTGTTTGTTCCTTTCGAATTTGCATGTTTGGTCTTGTCTTCAAGATGCTCAGCAAAGTTGTCTCTGTACCAACGTCCATCTGCCACCAACAGAATAACAAGTCCCATGCTTTCTAGCTTCCCTGTAGTTGACCAAGGTATGATTGATTTCCTCAGGACTACTTTCACACATCGGACAGCTTTCGTCAGCTATTTAGACTCCATTATGTATTGAATTTGTCCTTGTCGGTAACCTGTTTTGCAAGGCTTGCCACACACACAAATTAACCTTCTTTGGCACTAAAGCAGACCAGCACTCATTTCCTACTGGATTATTTAAATCTTGGGGAAAATTGTTAACACAAAAGAGTCACTAGAGCCAACCAGTATTTTATTTTCCTCTAAGATAGGGTTGTCTTCAAGAGGTTCTGTGCAGAGTTTTTTTATGTGGGTTTTGTTTTCTTTCGGTTCTAGGGTCGCCTTTTTTTTTTTTGGGCTTAAGCTAATTTATATTCCTTTTTATGGGGTTGGGTTCTTAGGTTAGGGTAATTGTTCATTCATCGTCTCCTCTAAAATAATGCTTGTGTCTTTCATTTTTTTTAGTAAAATCTTTCATTGCCTATTGAAAAAAATAGTTAAGTATATATTTCCAAAACTATAATTAGTGCCAAACCTCATGAGGGGCAAAGCTTAACCACCAAAAAGGAATAATGCAATGTTGAATTTTCCAAATCTTCTTCTTTCAGATACCAAAATTTTGAATTGTCTGACAGAACTTCTTTAGTATTTCAGCGGCATGTCGTATGATATGAGTGTTACGTTTTTCATGGTTTTTTTTTTCTTGTTCTATAACTAGTTCGTAGGTATTACACATGGGAGGTTAAAATTGTAATTATGATCAAAAATTTGAAACTATTTATCATAACAAATATTATCATAATTACCGATACTGTCTTATCTAAGATGGCATTGAGTCCGATAAAAGTATTAAAGTTATAGCACCCAGATTTCTTAACTATAAATGACAACCAAAATTATCTGTTCCAGAATAGATCAGTTAATTAGTGAAATTAATTAGTACACTAAAATGTTAAGTGAAAACTTAACAGTAGTGAACTAAAACTTCTTTCTAGGCTTAAGACATATGTAGAAATACTTCTAGTTATTTTTATTGTGCATGCATGCAAATTGTACTATCTATATAAACAGGTACTACTAACTATGACGGATTTACATGGAAGTGACAGCCGAATCCATCACAAATTTGTCGCTAAAAACTGAATTCAAAATCAAAGCAACATGAAATTCCATTGCTAAAGCCATGGTCACTTTTTATACGAGTGATCAAAAGGCGACCATATGCATCGTTTTTCTATCACTTTTTCCTGCAAAGTCTTACAATAGTTAGGGCTTTCCGACAAAAAGCAATCGATAAATAACGAATTTTGCCCTTAGTTTTCGGTCGCTTTTGTTGTTTTTAAGTGCAATTAGCTAATATAATATTTATAATGAAATCGAATGCCCCGAACCGAACCGACCAAATGGCGACGTGAGTTTTATGTGAGTTAGGGTTGGTTCGGGAAGTAAAAAGCATAATATGGTCATACATGTAGGTTAGTTCGGGTTCCAATCATAAAACCCAATTAACCCGCATGAACCCAATTCTAATCAACAATTTCTAAATTATAATCCTTAACATGTCATCCTTACAGCTGCAATACTACTTAGTACTCACGCCTCTCCCTCTCATGCGTTCTCCCTTGTCAATGGCTAATCTTTATATGAAATTAATTTGGGAAAAAACCAAATTACCAATCATTTTACATCATATATACCTACCAATGATTATTTCATATAGGGGATTGTGTGACAGCTCTCCTAGTTATTGACTTGCTCTAATCAAGTAAATACATTAAGTTTAAGTGTTTCTACTTAAATACCTCAAATAAGTTTCTTACTAGGCAAGAACAGAAAGCTAAGTCAGGTAAAATTGAGTTACTAAGAGCAAAATGACACCTAAGGGTAGTAAGGGCATATTGGTAATTTTAGCCTAAGTCAGTGGCATGGCTGTAATTTTAGTGAAATTAAGATCATTCAGGCATTTGTAACTAAATAAGTTAAGATTATAAGTATTTATAGTCATTTGAATTAAAAGTAGAAGCTCAAAGCTAAAAAAGTATTAAGTGTAAACTTGAGCTATTATCTCTTATAATGACTTTAAGTGGCTTTAAGGCAAAGTAAGTGGGAATGAAAAACCTTTTTTTAGGACCAAGGAGAAATGGCGAAGGAAAGAGTTTAAGTGACCTAAGTGAATCAAAATTAAGTTTGAGGCCCAAAATGACAAGTAAATGCCAGTAAAAGTAGTTGAAATATATTTGGATGAGTTTGTCACTATTCATCATCTTCTTCCAAAGCTGTTTTCATATTCTCTTCTCCCTATGTCACCATCTTCATTTTCCCTAAATTGCTCACATTTTTGGGAAAATTGAAGGTCCTAAAGCATCCACATTAAACCTTGAGCTTGATCTTGGTGTTGTTGGTGCATTCGAGTTGTGTTTTGCAAAACTTTGTATCAAACCCGAAAGTAAGCTTTTTTACTTCTTGTGGGTTGCTTCTAAGCTTAATAAATGATTAAAAAAATGGTCTTGAATCGATGTTCTTGGTGTCCATTTTGGTAGGAATTAGGCTTGGAACTCAAGAAAAGCTCATTGAGCTCAAACGTGTCTTTGTGATTGTATTGTTTCAATCTTGCATTGTGGTGAATTTGAGGTATAGGTTAAGTTAATCTTGCTCAAATAATGCATATAAATTTGGTTTTACATGTGTTAATGAAGTACAAATAAGTCCTAAGTGGATTGACCATGGGGATGAGACATTGGGGCAAGTTTGGTGCATGTTCACACAAGAGATGAGCTTCAAGTCGTGGCACGGTGTTGCGGTGCTTAGGTTGGCACTACAATGTCACTAGCATGATCTGGAGGGAAAGGGGAATGGCCTATAGTGCTGCCTTTGGCACTATGGCTCCAAGGCGTAAGCCCTTCAAGATAGGGCCATGCTGAGGGGGCTCAAATCACTTGGTTATCATTCCTAGGTTGTTGTAAGACATTCTATACCTTTACTTGGGTCTAAAACTCATTTCTAAGTTTGAAATTATGCATTATTTAAGTTGTAACTAAGTGATGTTGTAAGGTTGGGGCAAAGAAGAGTCGCTAAAGGGGGTTAAGTTGCCTAAGGAGCTAAAGAGGCACTAAGGGGACTGAGGATGAGTTTGAGTACTTCATTGGCCCAAGTGGAAGGTCTTGGATCTCTAGGGTAATGAAGTGAAACCTAAAAAAGTCCCAAATAAATCATAAGTTTTGGTAAGTTAAGCCACTAAGGTGCCCAAGTCTAGCTTAAAGAGGTTGGGGAAGTTAAACCACATAAAGAGCTACCTTGCAAAATAATATAAGGGAAAGACGAGTAAGTGCAGAGGAATAAGTAATCACTTATTTCAAGACCCATAAGTGAACTTCATGGGGTAAACAAAGAGCTTGCATTGGATGCAAGAGGCCAGTGTCCAAAGAACCCCAACCGTTTGAGCTCGCGACAAAGTTAAGACACATATGGGTGTGAAAAAGTCCAATGTGCGTTGTGTGTATTCATCCATCAATCCATTTCATATGCATTGTATTTTTTTTCTTATTATTTTTTTTTTATTTTTTGCTTGTGTTGGATACTTTTGTTGCCATATTTTGCATATTTGTTTTTTTGTGAGCTTTCTTTGTAGGAACCCCCCCAAGGAACCCTTACTGAGTACAACTACATACTCATCCCTTAAGTTTTATTGTGCAAGTTCTATTTGATGGCGTGGAGCCTCATCGTTTATAGTCATGGTGACTAGTGGAGGGACTTCTGGGAGGAAGAACGCCTGGAGGATGGATCGACCAAGGGAGTGTGCCTGAAAGCTCAGAAACAAAGGGTTAGGAGGCCCCCGGAGTGTTTTTCCGGGGGGGGAGCCTCCGACGCCCAAGTCAGTGGTTGGCTGAGAAAAAGGCAAAGGTAATAGCACACAGGGCTGAAGAGTCTTGCCTGGTAATTTTCTCAGAGTGTGGGAGCAGTGTTTTGCCAACCAACTTCCTGCCAAGTATTAATTCCTGGTATTTATAGGAGTGCCTAGCCCGTTCAGATCGTGACACGTGTTCGGTCGGATGTTCCTGAATTTCTGGGCGTAGGAGACAGATAGCTGGTAGCAGGTTGCCTTGAGCCATGTGCTGAGATGGGCCATGATGTGATTCTGATGGCGTCCGTGTGTCAGAGCGCCTTTTGAGGCGGCTTGTGACGTCTGTGAAAGGACGTGTCAGAGGCTTCCTTAAATGCTTCCATAAATGCTCCTGCCGTACTCCCGAGGTCCCTGGGTGAGGTCGTCCTTTGGTACGGACAGAGCCTCTTCGGGAAACAAGCCCTCAGTTCGGGGGTTCCCAGTTTCAGGGAGTTCCGCCTTCGGGGATATCATGTTCGGCTCGCTATGTCTGGTGCCGCTTTTCCGAAGGCGATCTGTTCACAACCTTGGGGGGGCAAGTAGTGTCCTCGGGTTTTCCTGGCGTGCCGGGCTCGGAGCTCTTCGGCTATCTCCCGAGGTGCATGATCACACCTTTTCTCGGGTAGCGCCAGCTTCTTCTGGCCATTCTTGTGGCAGGGAGTTCGGCCAGATAGAGGCGATAGCGTTTGGCTATCACATGCCCCCCTTTGGAAAGCCGAAGTGAAGACTTCAGTTTTGCATCTCTTTCCGAGGTTGTTTATGGGAGTCTCTTTGGAAGCTCAACCTGTTCCGAGGTTGCGCCTTTTGCCCGAAGATCATGGGCTCTTCGGCCTTGGCCTGTTCTTTGGTGTCTTCGAGGCGGAGCCTGTGCCGAAGATACACCTCTTGCCCGAAGGTCATGGGCTGTTCGGCCATAGCCTGTCTCTTGGCGTCCTCGAGTTGGCCTGCTCTTTGTTTCTGCAGGTCTGTTTGGCCAAGCGTGTCAGTCTGAGCGGCGCGTCCCAGTTTTCCAGGGATGTCAGAAGACGTGTCCCAGTTTTCAAGGGACGTTTGGAGGACGTGTCCCCCATTTTTGCGCAGCGGTTGACACGTGGCGCTTTGCCATTGGAGGAGAGTCGCGTCGGTTACAGAGGGCGCGCCTTTTCAGGTGCAGAGAGCAGTTACGGCGACGGTTCGCCTCCAAAGGGTACTTATGACGATGTTTCGGTTACCCACCTCTGGCTTATAAATAGCCCATTCCATCATAAGTTCCTTTTGCTTTTTCTTCTGCTCTTTTCTCTGCTTTGCCCCTGTTCTTGCACTTTCTTGCTTTCTGTGGCGGAGCTACCTTAATCAGAGCTTTTTTCCAGCCAACTTTCACGACGGCGTCCTCAGATTTTGGCAAATCTTTCGGTGGGTTTTTGTTTTCCAGAGCGTTTTGATCCCTCTGTTCTTTTGAGTTTTTCTCTGGAAACTGTTTTCTTCCGTTTTCAAACTCGTTTTCATGTCGAAAATGCCCATTCCTGAGAGCTGGCAGCCTCTTTTAGCCCATCCTTGTTGCACCACCCCTGCAAAGTTAGAGAGGTGGAAGAAAAAATTCTTTCTTCCCTCTTACGCCATTACTAGGCTGCCTCGTTCTAGCCATTATGCTTTTTCAAACCATAGTAAGGAGGTTACCGTTTTTCGAGCCCAGCTGAAGGCCGGTCTTCGGTATCCTCCCCCGAAGATGGTGTGCGAGTTCTGCAAATTTCATGGCATTGCTGTGAACCAGCTTCCCCCGAACTCGTTCTGCTATTTTAACGCCTACCTCTGCATGTGTGGCGTCTTCGGGATAGAACCCCATTTCATAATCTTTATGCAGTACTACAAGCTCTCTGTGGTCCCGAAGGGTGGCTTCTATTTCATGCTACCTCGGGGATCCGGGAGCAAGAAATTCATGTTCACCTTCGCCACTAAGGATAGCTGGCGGGGGTGGCAACAGAAGTTCTTCTTCCTGAAGATGGACGAGGCCTGGTCGTACGTTCCGACCAAATGGGCTCAGGGAACACTGGATGTGGACGTTGTTGATCCGAGGATGCTGCTGACCCCAGAGTTGGCTCCCGTGTTCGCGGATTTCGACGCCCGCATTCGGGCTGTCTCTGACTGGGATCCCGAGGTCGCTCCGCGCGCCCTTTACCCTTTTCCAATCAACTGGAAGTTGATGACCGAAGAGGTCCTTCGGGAATTAAAGGTGGTAAAGGAGCACGAGACTGACCTCAAGATGCCAGCTCCTGCCATCGCCGGGAAGGATTCCTGGTTGGTCAAGCTTCTTAAGGAGGAAATTTCTTTCGAAAAGCTTGTCGAAAGTGAGTCATCTTCTACTCCTTTGCTGTTTTTTCCTCGGACTTACGCTGATGTTTCTCTCCTTTTTCAGAGATGGGCGACGGGACTGCCGCCTATTACAAGTCCCTTTTCTCCGGCCAAGTGGAGAAGGGGGAGCAGACAAAGAAGGCGGCTTCCCGAAGGCGGAAGTCCGTTGGTGCTGGTCCCTCGGCTAAACGGGCGAAGAAGACTGTTCTTTCCTCCCCTTTGGAAAGTATTGGGGAGGGAAACGAGGACGCCGAGGTTGCTGTCACTTCGCCGCCTGATGATTCGGCCGAGGTCCCTGCTTCCGCCGACGTCCCTCCAACCGACGTCCCTCCCCAAAGTCCTACTGCGTCGCAGGCCCTCCTTGATGTAGTGGTAGAAGTACCTTCTGCCGAGGAGCGGCGCAGGCGGAAGGGCAAGGGCATTTCGACCGAGGAGGCCGAGGACTCCGAGGACGTCGTTGTCGAGGTTCCACCAGGTTTGTTTCCAGACAAAGTGTACTTCCTTTGTTTTTTCTGGATTGGCTTCTTTGTCTTTAATCTCCTTCTCATTCTTACCATGCAGGGGAGTTGACTACCCCTGACTGGGCGGCCGAACATGCTCGGAAGCGAGCTCTTCGGGACGCCAAAATCCCGCAAGGGAAGATACCAAAGGAGCCTTTCTGGACGTTCACGGAGGACATGAATTTGTACTCCGAGGACTGTCCTCAAATGGCGAAGGAAATTTCGAAGGGGGTGCTTACTGAGGCCTCCTTCAAGGCTATTGTGGCGACCTATCCGGAGGACAACGATCTCGCCGTGAAAGTTACCGAGCATGCTGCTCAGGTATACTCTTCAGACCTATTTCCTTCAATTTTTTCCTAAGTGTTTGGCTCTTACTGACCTTGCGTTTATCTTCTTCGCAGCTGCTGGGGTATGCTGGCTACCTCCGAGTTCGGGTGGCCAGGGAGGCTGTGTTCCGAACTACGGCCTTAGATACTTTAGAAAAGGCGAAGGCCACACGCCTGGAGTTGATCGCCAAAAACCAGCAGCTAGCGGATGCTGTGAAGGAGAAAGTTGCTGCCCTTCGGGAGGAGTTCTGGAAGTAGAAAGAAGAACTTGAGAAGGACTCCTCCCAGAAGATTGCTGACCTCAACGAGCAGATAAATGGAATGCTGGCCGCCAACGAGGAGCTTCTAAAGGATAAGTCAGAATCTGACAAGATCATACTGGCGCTGACAGCTGAGAAAAACATCCTTGCAGCCGAGGTCGTGTCCTTGAAGAAGGATCCGAAGGGGAAGGAGCAGATAAAGGCGCTGGAAGAGGAGATCGCAGATCTGAAGGACGAGCTTGACGACCTCGAGCTTGAGAAGAACAAGTCTGATCAAATGGCCAAGGTTGCCTTTCAGGACGGCTTCTGCCTTGCTCGGCACCAAGTCCTCCAGAGGTTCCCAGATCTGGACCTCTCTTTTCTAGAGGCTCTAAACATTCCTGGGGGACCTCGGTGGGAATGGTCCAAGGTCGAACATTTGAACCTTCCTCCTTCAATTCCAGCGCCAAAGGTGGTGGAAAAGGGCGGGCAAGCGAGTGGCTCTCGGGACGCCGCGAACCCTTAGGCTATTTTAGGGCCCCTTTTCCTTCCCTTCTATTTTGTATTCCTTCTTCGGGCACTTCTTTATTGTAAAGCAGCTTACTCCTTAATGAAGACTTTTTTGGCTAAGTGTTTCTTCAAGTTTCTTTATTTTCATTGCCCCGAACGCATTTGCTCGAGAGACTTCGGAAAACCTGTGATCAAAGAAACTCGACTAAGTATGAGAGATCTTTCCATTGGCCGAGCCTGTTCGCTCAAGAGGCTTTTTTGGAAAGTCTGAAGAATTTGACTAAGTCTTTTTGCAGGTTTTTGCATTTCCATTTTGTCCCGAACACATTCGCTCGAGGGACCTCGGAAACCTTTTAGTCAAAAATTTTCATTTCCCCTTGTCCCGAGCATGTTCGCTCAAAAGACTTAAGAAACCTTTTGCGAGATTTTTTATTTTCCATCCTTCCCGAGCTTGAAGGCTCAAGGGACTTTGGAAAACTGTCTCTGCGCTTATTACGGCGAGTACCGCTGAGAGATTTTTCCCATCTTTCCCGAGCGTGATGGCTCAAGGGACTTCGGAAAGTCATATCTGTTTTTTCCCATTCGTCGCGAGCATCTTGTGCGGAATTCTGTACAATTCTGCACTTAAGAAATTTTCTCAAGATACTTCTGTACTTAGAATATTTTTCGTACAGTATGATTCCTTCGCTCAAGCTTAGGCGTAGAATTTTTTCAAGGCGTCTGAATGCCAAGTGTTTTTCAATTCTACGCCTTCGGCATCGCCAAGTTTGTACACGCCTTTTCGTACTTCGGCGAGGACCAGATAAGGTCCTTCCCAGTTTGCGCGAAGTACTCCGTGGGATGGCCTTCGGGGCGCAAAGTCAGCCTTTCGGAGAACGAGGTCTCCTTTCTTGATTTCTTTTGGCCTGGCCCGTAAGTTTATAGTCGCGGCCACTCTTTGCTGAAAAGCTTTTCTTCTCAGCTCGGCTATTTCTCTGTGTTCGCCGACGAGGTCGAGCTTGGTTCTGAGGCCGAGGTCGTTTCCACCTTCATCAAATACTTGCACCCGTACTGAAGGTTGAACTATCTCTATTGGGATAATAGCCTCTGTACCGAAGACGAGTGAGAAGGGAGTCTCCCCTGTGGCTCTTCGGGGCGTCGTTCGGTAACTCCATAATACGCTTTGGAGTTCTCCTGGCCATTTCCCTTTTGCTTCCCCCAGTCTCTTTTTCAGGCCATCTTTTATGGTCCTATTAGATACTTCCACCTGCCCGTTGCTTTGGGGGTGAGCTACTGGGGCGAAGTGCATTTTTATTCCGAGGTCGCTGATAAATTCCTGGAATCCTTTGTCTATGAATTGGGATCCATTATCAACCACTAGTACCCTCGGTATGCCGAATCTGCATACTATGTTCTTCCACACAAACGTTTGCACTTCTTTTGCCGAGATAGTTGCTAGGGGTTCTGCCTCGACCCATTTGGAGAAATAGTCTACTGCTACCACGCAGAATTTCACGCCTCCGGGGGCTGAGGGGAGTGGCCCAATAAGGTCTATACCCCAGACAGCGAAGGGCCAAGGATAGTCTGCCGAGGTTACCATTTCCGAGGGTGCCCTCTGGATGTTCGCATGTCTCTGGCAACTTCCGCATTTTCGGACGAACTGCCTTGCATCCTTTCTCAGGGTAGGCCAGAAGTATCCTTGGCGAAGTATCACCGCCGCAAGGGCATCAGTTCCAATATGTGAACCACACATGCCTTCGTGGACCTCTTCAAGGACCATTTCAGTATCCTCTTCATCCACGCATCTTTGCAGCGGGTTTGCATATCCCTGTCGGTATAACTCTTCGCCAATCAGGAAGAATCGGCCGGAGCGTCTTCGCAGTCTTGCAGCGTCGCCGAGGTCTTCGGGTAGCACATTTTCTGCGAGGTATCTCTTTATGGGATCTTTCCATCCTTTTCCCGAGGTCGCTATGCTCAGCACTGAGATGCTCGGGTGATCTAGCACCTCGGTGTATGTTTTTGACTTCGCCAAGCAATCTGCCTCAGTGTTATTCCGCCGAGGCACATTTTCGATCCGTACGGCGTCAAACTCTTGGATGAGCTTTGCTACCAGCTCGTGGTATTTTGCCAAGGTTGGGTCATTCGCCCCATAATCTCCTGCCGTCTGCCGAACTACAAGCTGGGAATCATTGTGAGCCTTTAAGTTTTTCACGCCAATCCTTCTGGCCAAGCGTAATCCCACTATGAGGGCTTCATACTCAGCCACATTGTTAGTGACGCTGAAGTTGAACTTAATAGCCTTCTTTACCACCAGGCCTTCGGGTCCTCTAATAATTACTCCAGCTCCCTGGTGTTCGGATCCCGAGGCTCCGTCAACATGTAAAGTCCACTCTGGCTCACCTCCGTTTGGATCCAAATGGCTTTCCTTAGTGGTGGGTATTTCGGCGATAAAATCTGCCAGTGCTTGAGCTTTTATGGCCTTCCGAGGTTCATATGTGATTTCGTGTTCGCCAAGCTCTATGCACCACTTGGAGAGCCTTCCCGAATGGTCAACTTTTTTCATAACATCCCGTAGTGGTAGACTACTTCGGACGATGATGGGGTGAGCCTGAAAGTATGGTCGCAGCCTTCTCCCTGCAAGCACCAAGGCGTATATAGCTTTTTGAAGCAGAGGGTACCTGACTTCGGCGCCATGCAGGGATTTGCTGACGTAGTAGACTGGCCATTGCTTTGGCCCTTCTTCTTTCACGAGGACCGAGCTTACAGCTTTCTCCGTGACGGCGAGGTACAAAACGAGGGGCTCTCCCTCCCGAGGTTGTCGCAGAGTCGGCAGGCTAGCCAAGTAGACTTTGAGTTCTTCCCAGGCCTTTTGGCAATCTTCGTCCCAAGGATGATCATTCCTTCCGAGGTCGCCTTCCATCTTTGCTGCCTTTGTGAGGACTTTGAAGAAGGGTCGACACCTATCTCCGTACCTGGAAATAAACCTGCTCAGAGAGGTTATTCTTCCGGTGAGCCTCTGCACGTCTTTGACTGTGGCAGGAGTTTGGAACTCAAGCAGCGCCTTAATCTTCTCGGGATTAGCGTCAATGCCTCTTTCGGATACCATGTACCCAAGGAATTTTCCCGAGGTTACCCCGAAGATGCACTTTTCAGGATTGAGCCGAATCCCGAAGGCTCTGAGCTTTTGGAAGGTTTCCTCTAGGTCTGCAACGTGATAGCCAGGCAGTTTGCTCTTGACTATCATATCATCAACATACACCTCCATGTTTCTCCCCATTTGGTCTTTAAAGACCTTGTTCATCAACCTTTGGTAGGTGGCTCCTGCATTTTTTAGCCCGAAGGGCATTCTAATATAGCAGTATGTTCCTCCCTCGGTGATGAAGGCGGTTTTTTCTTCATCTTCGGGGTCCATCCTTATTTGATGGTAGCCACTGAAGGCGTCTAGGAAACTAAGGAGCCCATATTCAGTACTTGAATCTACCAGTTGATCTATTGGCGACAGAGGGTATGAGTCTTTTGGGCAAGCATCGTTCAAGTTTCTGAAGTCGATGCACATCCGGAGTTTGCTGCTACCTTCTTTTGTGGCAATGACCACGTTGCTTAACCATTCGGGGTACTTCACCTCCCTGATGACTTCGGCGTCTAACAGACGCTGGACCTCGGTTTTGACAAAGTTGCTCTTGTGGGTCGAGATGCTTCGTTTCTTTTGCCGGACAGGTTTTGCTTTCAGGCTTACTTTGAGGCTATGCTGTATTATGCCAGGGTTTACCCCTGGCATATCTTTTGGCGAGTAGGCAAACAGATCTTTATTTTTCAGCAGAAAGGATACAAGGTTTTCCTTCTCACCTTCGGCCAAGCTCTTCCCTATTCGGGTAGATTGTCCTGGGATAAGTTCTACTGTTTCCATTTCCGCTTTTGCGAGATCTTCTTCTTTGCCTTTTTCTGGCGCCTTAGCCTCCATTGTTTGTGCGAAGTTGCTCGCCGGGGCCTTTCGTGCTTTCACAAACACCTTTCTCACCTCGGCCTGGTCTATGAAGATCTCTGCATCTCCATCCTTGGTGGCGAATGTGACAGTCAAGTACTTCACATCAGGGCGAATGTGCAGGCTTCCCTGTGTCTGCCTTCCAAGGATGGCGTTGTACGAGGACGGGACATCCATGACGATGAACCTTGCCATTGTGGAGGCGTACAACTCAGCTGCTCCGTCTACCGAAGTCCCTTTCATCATCAGTGGGAGGTCGATCCATCCGAGAACAGGCAGTTCGGATGGTCCGACCCCGAAGGTGGGCGAGGTGACTGGCTTAAGTTCGCTGCTGGAGATGCCCAAGTTCGGCAGTAAGTGCGAGAATAGGACGTCCGCATTTGATCCGTCATCAAGTAGCACCCTTTTGACGTCCCAGTTCCCTATCCTCGCCATGATCAGCAGTGGATCGTCGTGGGGGAAGACGATGGTGGATCCATTTTTGCGGGCCAGCTTTTTTGCTGGATTTTGATATTCCGTGATTGCAATTTCTCTGACCTTTCGCTTTCTTTCCGAGGATGGGAGCCCCGTGGTGATTGTTTGGATAACCCCTGCCGGAGGTGGAGGGCGCCTTTTTGGACTTCGGTTTCTCCGCCTGTCGGAGTCATAGTCCTCATCTTCGGCCCTTTCTTCCTCCATTTTTCTCCCTTTCGGGGATGGCATCCTCAGGTATTTCCGAAGTTGGCCCTGTTTTATCAGCGACTCTATGTACTTCTTCAGCTGGAAGCAATCTTCGGTCTCATGACCGTGGTCGCGATGAAACTGGCAGAACTTTTTTGCATTCTTCTTATTATCGGCGGTCATGGCCCTTGGTCGCCGAATCTGCGTCCCTTGCCTTTCCAGCGCCATGAGAATGTTGCTCCGTGTAGTGCTCAATGGTGTGAAACTTTGGGGTTTCCTTCCCCGCATCCTCCGAGGTCGTCCTGCTTGTTCGGTCGGATGCCGAGCTTGTTGATTGGACTCTTCGGCGCGGTGGTGATCAGACTTCGGCCCAGCCATTCTTAGTTCTTCGGCGGTCATGTGCTGTTCTGCTCTTCGGTAAAATTCTCTGAGGGTCTCCGGGGGGTCCTTTGAGAACTCGTAGAATAGCTGTGAGTCTCGCCGAAGGCCCCGTGTCATGGCAAGAATGCGGATTTCGGGCCGGAAGTCTGGGACGCTCAGAGCTTCCCTATTGAATCTTTCGACATAGTCTCGGATGGTTTCTCCGTTCCTCTGCTCTATGTCGAACATCTGGACAGGCATCTTCGCAGTAGGTCGGCTCCCAATGAATTGCTGCGTGAAGGCCGTGGACAACTCCTGGAACTCAGTAATGGTCCCTGAAGGCAATGAATTGTACCATGCAGTTGCTGGCCCTGTGAGGGTGACTTCGAAGCACTTGCACATGGTAGCGTCGTCAGCACCGTGCATTATCATGCTGCGTCTGTACTTCGTCAGATGGGCCTGTGGATCAGTACGGCCATCATAAATCTCCAACCGAGGTACTCTGAAGTCACCTGGCATGGCTGCCTCAACAACGGCCTGAATGAATGGGGAGTCATCTTCGCAGCATGTTCCCGAGAGTCTGGCCCAAACGGGTTTTCTGGCCACTTGTTTCTCCACCCTATCTATCCGTGCTAATATCCTCTCCATAAGCACTGTGGCACTAGGCCCTTCTTCAGGGAAGCGAGGTTGCCGGCGCCTTTTCGGGGGGCGAGTTCGGCACTGAGGGGACAGGGACCTCGCCTCAGGCAGCGAACTTCTTTGCTGCAAGACCCTCGGTCGCTCAGACCTCTTCTGCCCCACAGGCTGTTTCCCGAGGGGAGTATTTTCTGTGGACGATTCTTCGCGCGGATCTCCGCTTCCCAAACTGCAATGAGTGGACTTCGGGCTTCTCTCCCGAGGGCGTGCTGGTGAGGGAAGTCTCTGGGCCTGTGCTTGCTGTGGCCATCTTCGGTCGATCTGCTGTGTCATTTCAGACACGACCGAACGCTGAAAGTCTTTCAGGAAGCTCATAGTGATTACTAGAGGGCGGTCTTCCTCGGGCACAGAAGTCTCTGGGAGTGTTTGCTCAGCAGCCGGTTGTGTCTCAGGCGCGGACGGGGACTTTGGGAGCCCCTTGTCCTTAGAACGCCGAGTTTCAACGACGGCGATCTCAGAGCGGGTTCCCACAGACGGCGCCAAATGATGGCGTGGAGCCTCATCGTTTATAGTCATGGTGACTGGTGGAGAGACTTCTGGGAGGAAGAACGCCTGGAGGATGGATCGCCCAAGGGAGTGTGCCTGAAAGCTCAGAAACAAAGGGTTAGGAGGCCCCCGGAGTGTTTTTCCGGGGGGGGAGCCTCCGACGCCCAAGTCAGTGGTTGGCTGAGAAAAAGGCAAAGGTAATAGCACACAGGGCTGAAGAGTCTCGCCTGGTAATTTTCTCAGAGTGTGGGAGCAGTGTTTTGCCAACCAACCTCCTGCCAAGTATTAATTCCTGGTATTTATAGGATTGCCTAGCCCGTTCAAATCGCGACACGTGTTCGGTCGGATGTTCCTGAATTTCAGGGCGTAGGAGACAGATAGCTGGTAGCAGGTTGCCTTGGGCCATGTGCTGAGATGGGCCATGATGTGATTCTGATGGCATCCGTGTGTCAGAGCACCTTTTGAGGCGGCCTGTGACGTCTGTGAAAGGACGTGTCAGAGGCTTTCTTAAATGCTTCCATAAATGCTCCTGCCGTACTCCCGAGGTCCCTGGGTGAGGTCGTCCTTTGGCACGGACAGAGCCTCTTCGGGAAACCAGCCCTCAGTTCGGGGGTTCCCAGTTTCAGTTAGTTCCGCCTTCGGGGATATCATGTTCGGCTCGCTATGTCTGGTGCCGCTTTTCCGAAGGCGATCTGTTCACAACCTTGGGGGGGCAAGTAGTGTCCTCGGGTTTTCCTGGTGTGCCGGGCTCGGAGGTCTTCGGCTATCTCCCGAGGTGCATGATCACACCTTTTCTCGGGTAGCGCCAGCTTCTTCTGGCCATTCTTGTGGCAGGGAGTTCGGCCAGATAGAGGCGATAGCGTTTGGCTATCACTATTAATGGCCTAACAACTGAGTTATAGAATAAGATTTCTCATTTGCAGGTATTTTATTTGTTTTGAATCCATGAGATTCTAAGTTTACTCATTAGTTAAGTTTGTGCTAACTTAAGTGCCTATGTCTTTTTAGTTAGAAGGCTAAGATTTGCACAATAAAAAGTAAAGGCATTACGCCTGGAGCTAGCTAGCTCGATTGTGGAAGTCAAGTTTTATAGGTCTTAGTAGTGAGTTTCCCATGCATATAAAGTGCCTTATGTACTAAGTAGTTGCCTTTTTCAGGAGTCATTGTTGTGTACAACACTTGAGTTACTTTTGGGTGCATATTAAGGTTCTAAAGTGTGCCCAAGTTGTTACTTGAAGTTAAAGTAACTAAAGTTTTATTATCTTGTCTTGTATTTTTAACTTGTGTGTTTAAATAATTGGCATCAATATTTTCTTATTATTTTATTTATTTATCATTGTATAGTTGAGACAAACATTTGCATATTTTCTTGTAGGATAGGCTAAGTAGCTAGTTACATATAAATTGTTTTAATTTATCTACAAGTAACAATTAGCCAACTATAACTAAGTCGGATCATAGTACCAAAGATTCTAAAAGTTTATGTTAATTTAAGGTACTGGGATCCTGTTCCGCCACAGATTGTGCAAAAACTTTGCTATGTGTAACATAGATGGTCTTGATGGTATGTTTCCCCATGCAATCCTTATGGTTTTATATATCAAGGTTTTCTGTCTCCTTTTAACAAACCTATTTGAACCTCATTAATCAGCATGGATATTGCTTGTTTTAGTCTTTCTGGCAACACCCTTTCCCATTATTATGTAATAAAAACCAATTAAACTTATTAGTCTGTAATATTTGAAAGAAATTAGGTTACATGTTTTTGGAACCATCATAATGAAAGAGGAATTGCACCCTTTATCCAACTTCATCTCCTTTTTAAAGTCTTGGGCAAATTAAATAACATCAGATGTCACAACGTCCCAATTTCTTTTTAAGAAATTGAATATAAAACCATTAAGACCCAAGGCTTTTAAACCACCACAAAACTCTGTTGCCTTCTTTATTTATTTTTCCAATGTTGGCTTTTTTCCATTTAGCTATCAAGCTTTTTAAATTTGGTACTTTAAAATTTTGGCCACATACATAACTATTCCTTGAAGATTTGTTGGAAAAACTTGAAAGCCAACTCTTTTACCTTGCTAGGCTCATCCACCCACATCTCCAATTGCTATTAATACCCTTGATTTTATTTTTCTGAGCTTTGCCTTTAATTATTGAACAAAAAATTTTTGAATTCTTATCCTTGTCTACTGCCCACCAAGGCCTAGACTTTTGCTTCAACATAATATCTCTGATCCTTTACTTATTAATAAAATTATATACTACCTCACATATATACTCCTTCTCTACTTCTGGGAACTCCTTTTATTTTCAATAAAATCCACTCATCCACTTTTCATTTTAACTCTTCGATCTATTGATTTAATTTTCCAAACACTTTAGTGCTCCACTTTTTACACTATTTTTAATCTCTTTAATTTTTCTTTCACTAGTGCCCCGAGCTCATCCCCTGCACATTTTGACTCCAAAAATTCTCAACAACTCTATAAAAATCACTTTGATCCATCCAAACACAAAAGGATTTAAATGGTGCAGCTCCAAAGTCTATGGCATCTTATTTCAAAAAAAAAAAATAGGGCATTGATCCAAGACAATGCATTTCAAAGCTACGACATTGACATTTTGGCCAATAATCAAGAACTTGCTAGACACCAAATATCTATCAACGTACTCATCTTTGAACCATCTTTTAAGTACCATGTATATATATCTTCTTTCACCAATTAGCAAATCTTGAAAATCAGCTTGATTAATGAAGTTATTAAAGTTAGCTACAACATTTGCAACAAACTTGCATCCTGTTTTTCTCCTGTTGAACTTACTACATTAAAATTTCCAAAGACAATTCAAATACCCTATAATTTTCTCCTCCTATAGGGCATATACATTAACCGATAAGATTTGTTTATAACATCCTTCCCACAAGCCGAACACAATAATGAAATCATCTCTGGAAAATTGATTCTTCATCTAAAATATTTCAAGATTCCAAATGCTTAAAATCCCACTAGACTTTCCAACTGCTTCTTTAATTATTCTAAGCATGTTGGTCCCCATATAGATTTTGCTTTGAATTTCAAATCTCTTAAGAACATCATTTCCTATACCCTAGAAACTCAATTTTCTCTTCTCTAATCAATTATATTATCACCTTTATTTTCCAACTCATTTCAATTCCTCTTACATTAATAGATAAAATATTCATGACCAGAATCCACTCCCACTCGCTCCACACAAATCATAAATGTATTATTTAGTAAGCTCTACATTCATCACCTTCAGTTACTTTATAACTTCATTACTTTTTTACACAATGTCAAACCCAACATAAGCCTTTACCAGTCTTATTACTTAACCTCAATTAAACTAGAATCCTCCATCTGCTCAATATCTTTTATTGTCGCCTTTCTAACCACAGCCTTCAAATGAATTAGGTCTGAACTAGAGATGGATTGCCCATGCACCTTTCTCATGCTTTTCTCTAACTCAAATTTGCTTTAATTATACACAGCCTGAGATTTCAAATCCAACACTTATTTTCCACCTTCCAAATTTACTTCTTGCCCAATTTTTAATAATCATCATGCCCATCTTCCCACACCATCATCTTGATTTTTCCATCTATTCAACCATATGTTTTGTCTTGAGTTAATTTCCTTTGTTGTTTCCTTTTATCTTCGTTGAAATTTTCTACCCCCCAATTACTAGTACTCTTTTTGCTACCAGTAAGCCAACATTTTCCTAGCCCATGTCCACCAAAATTTTCATCACTCTCCTTAGCCCCATCTGTCTTTCTCTTACTACAACCTACTTTTAGCCCACCATTATTTTTTTCTGAAGATAAGCCCAAGTTAACTACATGCTTTTAAAAACCTTTCCAATATTTTCTATGGAATTTGTTAAAGCACACACTTTGCCAACATTAATCCATATCCTGTCCATCGTACAATACTCTACCTTCAAGACTCTTTCCCACATCACACTAATTCTATCAAAGGCATTTTTACATCGGTCATGTAACAGCAAACCTTTAATAGTCACTGAAAGTGCACCTTTGTAACTATCTTAACACTTCATCTTTAACTGTAACTCAATAGTAGCCCAATTTTCCTTTTTTAATTTTTCAACTTATTTGTTTTCTCATCCCTGTTTCTAGCCTTTCACTACTTCAGAAAACTTTCTACCATTTCTCCTTCCTCTATTATGTTTAATATCTATTATCTTATCTTCTGCAAATAAATTCTTATCCCTACTTACCAGCATTCTTCTGAAATCTTGACAAATTAACTTTTATCTTAAAGGAGCCAATCTATATATTTCTAGCTCTTTCTCCAATTCATCAACATCCTTTAGCTCTTTGAATCGAACAAACCTGGAATGAATTCTAGATTATATTAATTCTCTTTGCCACGAATACATTTAGCACCATGCTGAATCTTTGAAACACTGACTGCAAGTGCTTAACTTCCTAATCATCAAGAAAATTTATGAACAAAAATGTTGTTGCTACTAGTTGCATAAACCTAACAAAGTCAGAATCAAGCCTACTTCTTTGTTTCTTCTCTCGTTCCTTGGGCCCCTAACTCCATCTCTCTTTGTCTTACTTTCTTTCTCGCTCTCTATAACTCTCTCTATCATTTTTTCCTTTTCTTCTCTTTCTTGTCCTCTATATATCTTATATTATAAAAAACACGAAAGAGCACAAATGTTGAACGATTTTTTTTGCCCCTAAAGTTTAGTTTATTGAATTATTCTATGTAGACTTATTATTTTAATTAAACTATTTTATAATGACTGACTGTTTTGCCCTTAAAATTTATTCTATTGTAATATTCTTAATAAAACAACTATTATACGATTCCATTGTTATTATGGTATGTGCACCTCTCTTCCTACCTATCTAGGATTTACTTGCAATTTAAGCCTATAACTATTATAAAATAAACAACCCTATGAATTATAAACTAACCTAATCATCAATTCTAAACACCTTCTTGCATGTTCTTCCATCAATTTTCTCCAAATCCTCCAATAGTGTATCATCATGGAGGCAAATAATAGGAACCTAGTCAATGAACCTCTTCTATTGGGTTTTCCAAGTTCTAG
The DNA here is from genome assembly GCA_005392925.1 of Aquilaria sinensis. Lineage (NCBI taxonomy): Eukaryota > Viridiplantae > Streptophyta > Magnoliopsida > Malvales > Thymelaeaceae > Aquilaria > Aquilaria sinensis. The sequence goes on along the minus strand of SMDT01001320.1, from coordinate 26,179 downwards.
GTGAAGGTATTCTAATTCAAGAGCTTTGATTTTTACTAGTGGTAGTGAAGACTGAACTAAGGAAACTTCAAGAACAATTAAGCTTCATTACATAACCGAATGAAACTACATAAAGAGAACAATATCATGTAGCTAGCTTAAAAAAAAAAAGAGGTTCTCGAAACTATGCATGGGTTTGTATGACAATGTTTCCAAAATATTTGTCCAATTTGCACATGCATATGCTCATATATATAAGATTAGTTTTGATATTCAACTAAACTATACATGTATATGATGATGATTCTAGGTTCCTGTAAATTTTTTTTTCCATTAATATTTCATAAAAGAGCAATCTATCTTCTAACAAATTTTGTTTTTCTTTTTTCAACATTGATTAATCATACAAGAGCAAACTATTGGTGCATCCATTCGACAAACAAGAAAACATCTTTCTTTCATGCAAGAATACAATGGAAATTATATAGAAAACACCAAAGTATGCAATATCCAAAGCAGGATAGGATCTCTTCATACACTTCCAACAATACATATGCAACAAGGTAAGGTTCTACAAGAGTAAATATGCATACCAATTAAATTTATCTTAATTAATTACTTTTCCATTATTGTTAATAGGAACCTTTGTTAATGAGTAATTGCATTCATTATAATTGCAAGAAGTTTGAACATGAGCCAACAATTTTCTGTTGCCAAAATGGGAAAGTTACATTAGCTCAACCAAATATTTCAGATGAATTATATGATTTATATACATCATAGTCAGAGGAAGCAATGGCATTTCAAAAAAACATACAGGCATATAATAATATTTATACTTTTTGAGCAGTGAGACAAGTATACCATGTACTCCCATCTTTGGCTCAAGAATGAAACAAACCATGCTATTTCCAAATATATTTCTATAACATAGATAATGAAATTCAAAATAATACACAAGCTTTAAAAGATGTGACTTTATTTGAAGCAGGTAAACACTTTCTAAATACCTATATTTATTGCTATACAAATATAATTATCATTATTCAATTATTATTTTTTTACCTTCCTATATATTAATATGCTTTGTTTATTTGTTCCTAAATTGATTATGAGGAAACAATTCTTGGAAATTAATTAAATTAAAGATGGTAGAATTAATTGAGATTTATTGATCAATTAATTAGCTAATTTTTAATTAATAAATGGTAGAAAAGTATGACCTACATCTCAGGTGAAGCATCAAGAGTTAGATTAATCCTAAAATAGCTATAGTCAAGTCCATAATTAAAAATGACACAAAACTAGCAATTAAATTTAGGTACTTCTTGACCTCACTTAATCCATTTTAATTTGCAATAAACTCCCACTTTTATCTTCCCAGATTCAATATTTCTTCATCACCATCATTGTACAAAACCTATAAAAGGATGACAAAACATTTACTTATACATAGAAGTAGTTGAGAAAAGAATAAAGAAAAAATTTAAAAAGAATTCTACAAGATTTTGCATTACCTTGTGCTTCTTTTAAAAGGGATCAAGTGAATCAATGATGACCTTCAAAGAACTTGTCACATATTGTGCATCATAAAAAATGTATTACGTGGAGAAAACAAAATCTTCAATGCTTAGAACATTAGAAGAGCTATATTTACTGATCAAGCATAGGAAAGAAAAGAAGGTCCAATAGGAGAAAATAATGCATCATGGGATGCTATTTATTTGGACTCAGATTGATGTGGTAGGATGGCTGTACGTAAACCTACTATATGTTAGTATGCTTTGTGTATATTTTTCCTTCATATATTTTAATATGTTTTGTCTATTTTTTCAAAGTGGTGACAAAGATAAAGAAAATTATGGAGGTTAAGCCGTACGACTAGTTTTTCCAAAAGTTGAAAAATGAATCCCTTAACGAAAGTTTCAAAATTTGAATTCTTATAAATATGAATCTTGATCAAAGGGTTTATAACTCACCATTGGCTGATCAAGTTGCTGCTATTTGGATTAAAAAAAATAATCACAATGTCTCCTCAAAAAGACAAATTCTAGTTCATGCTTATTCAGGCAAAACATATACAATTTGGCATTGCTATGGATGCTATGATACCTTACAGTATCTGTTGTTATATTCTAAAGGTGAACCTAGATGGCATCCTGCCATTGATAAAGTGAATTCTAATCATAGGGGCCAACATGCAAGTTAAAGAACAACGGATACCTTACCAACATATAATAGTGTCAATGATATTATTGATATAGAAGTTAATCGAGGTAAGTGATAGTATCTATGTAATTTCTATCATAAAATATTGACATGAATTAGCCAACTATAGTATGATTCTTTACTATTGAGAACCTATTGCGTTGACCAATTATTAGAAATTTTCCTAATACACCAAATCTATATCTTTTAAATTTTTCATTCTAATATAATATCTACTATTATTGTAACAGTATTTTTCTTTCATTTTTTGCAGCACCACTTACACAAAATCACAACAAAGTATCTTACCGATACTATTGCTACAGACTACAAATTAGATATGGTAGTAGATACATGTTGCTTTATGCTTGCAAATTACTTCAATAATTTGTAATTGGTCAGTATATTAAGCTAGAGACAGGACTTGATTATTACAAATATAATAAAAAGGGATCAGATTGAAATAGGACAAGGAATTGTTGATAGTGTAATAGCTGGAGAAATGAAAGGGAGTAAAGTTGGTAAAATATTAATTCTTCCAGCATCATTTATTAGTGGTCCCTGAGATATGCAAAGGCGGTACTTAAATGTAATAACCTTGGTTTGGAAAGCCTGATTTATTTATAACAATGATATGCAATCCAGATTGGAAGGAAATAACTGATGAGTTAAAATGTGGCCAACATGCTCAGGATAGGCCTGATCTTACACTTAGAGTATTTCGTGCAAAATTGGAAGATTTGAATGAACAACTATTTAATAAACAAATTTTTCACCAAGTCGTTGCCCGTGTTTATGTCATTAAATTTTAAAAGAGTGGTTTGCCTCATGCACATAGTTTGATTATACTAAAAGAAGGATATAAGATTACATCTGTAGATCAATTTGATAAATTTGTTTCTTCTGAAATTCCTAATAAAGAGAAATATCCTAAACTATATGAATTGGTTGTGAGACATATGATACATAACCCTTATGAAAATTATGGAAAAACAAAATCATGCATAGTTAATGATAAATGCAGGCACCATTATCCTGGACCATTTTGTTCAAAAACAACTCAAGGAAAATATGATACCCATTATACAGAAGAAGAAATGATGGCACAATTGTACAGGTTAGAAGGAAATCATTTGATAATGGGTGGGTTGTTCCATACAATTCTTATCTTCATAGTAGATACAATTGTCATATGAATGTAGCTCTATAGTGACAGCAGCAAAGTACATTTACAAGTACATCTACAAAGGTCATGACAAGGTTGCTATTTATATTGGCCATAATGATGGAGATAATTTTATTGATGAAATAAAAAAATTTCAAGACGCAAGATGAGTATACCTTCATGAAGCTTTATGAAGAATTTATGAATTTGATTTGAGTGAGATATCCCCTCTAGTGATAAACCTACCCATTCATCTTCCAATCAACAAGCTCTCTATTATAGAAAGGAGCAAAATTTAGAGAATGTTTCGGAGGAAGGAAATTCAAAGAAACCATGCTCATTGAATATTTTGACTTTTATGCAAACAATATGAATGCTACAAAATACTTATATAAAGAATTTCCTGAACACTATGTTTGGAATAGACAATCTTAAATCTGGTCAGAAAGGAAAAATAGACAAATCATTGGTTGTGTTAATGAAGCTAACCAACAAAAAGGCGAAAGATATTATCTAAGACTTCTATTGAATCATGTTATAAGCCCTACTTCATATGAGGATTTATTGACTGGTAATGGTATTCAATATCATTCTTTCAAAGAAGCTGTAGAAAAAAAGATGGCTTTTTGAGTTTGATAACACTATTGCTGAATGTTTAAAGGAAGCTAGTGCATATCAAAAGCCAAAGGTTCAAAAACTATTTGCAATTGTGTTGTTTCATTGTCAACCAAAAGATATGAGGCACTTGTGGAATAATTCTTTGAAGCAATGTCTGAGGGTTTTAAAAGAGTACGTGGACAAAGCAGCAAAACCATCATATTATAAACATTGCAGAGTATAGACTATTTCTTAGGAGGTAAGTTTTATTTTCTTTAGTTATTTAAAAATTTTATGTGTATGTTCATCACTATTAGTTGCATTAAATTAAATCCTCATTTTTCTTTTTTTCTTTAATTTGAAAACAAACAAGATATGGGCTCAACAATCAGTAAATACAACTTGCCAACTTATGATCATGAGTTAATACACAATGAAAAGTCAAACTGCAAGGAAATTCTAGAAGAAAGGTCCACTCAAATCCCTCGTGAGGGTTTTGAGGCAGATGAAAAATTGAACCTAAAACAAAAAATATCTTCAACACAATATTAGATTGAATACATTCAAGGAAAAGTGGTGTATTTTTCATCTCTATTGATTGACCTACTGATAAAAAAGGCGAAGCAACTAAAAAAGTGGTAAAATAATTTATGCTCCCTCCGTCCCGTTCAGTTGCTCCATTTGTTTTTGCACGAATATTGAGAAAATGACTGTTTGACCGCTGCTTTCCAAATCTGCCCTTGTCTTCGTCTCTGAAGCTTCGCCTCTCGCAAACCTTTCTGTCCCTCCCTCGCTGCAGCTCCCTCATCGTTGTCCTTCCCTCGCCGCCTCTCCCTCATCACAGTCCCTCCCTGGCCACTCCTCCCTCGTCGCCGCTCCTCATCTCACCGTCGCTCCTTGCCTCGCCGCCGCTTCTTGCATTTCCGCACCATGGTCTGATCACTCCTCGCACTCCTCACCTCACTGTCGTAGGCATCTTGCCTCGCTCCGATCTCGCTTGACCTCACCTCTCTCTAATCTTGCCTCGCTTTGCTTCGATCTTGCCTCACCGCGCCTCGCTTCGGTCCGATCTCGCCTCGCCGTGCTTCGCTTCAGTCTGATCTCGCATGATTCTCAGGTCTTTCTCCTATATCAGCTCACCGTGCCTCGCTTTGCTTCGATCTCGTATGATTCTTGCACCTCTCCGATCGGAGATCTTTTCTCCTTTGCGACCATTCCGGCAGTCGCTCGACAGAGATCAAAGATGTAGAGAATAGACCAGACCAGATCAGATCGAAATATAAGAAAAATAAAGATTCGGAGATGAACAAAACAGAGAGTAGTAAGAGGGTATAATGGTAAAGTTGCATGTTAAAACTTACTAAAAACACAAAAGTTGCAAAGAAATTGGGACAACCAAAAATAAAAAATGTTGTAAAGAAAATGAGACGGAGGGAGTAACAATATTTCACATCATGTTCTTAATAATATGAAGCTCAATTTAATATATTTATTCATTTACTTATCTATTTATTTATTTACTCATTTAATTTCAAGCTTTCCAAAAACAAAAACCTTGTTCAAGATATCATGAATTTTAGAAGCACCGTCCATGATAATCCTCAAATATCATTGAAGGACATTCTTCACCCCACATCTTCAACTTCTCTTCAGCAAGTATCATATAAGAAATTTTAAGCTTTTGATATGATTTTATAATCTATGATTTGATCTTACAATCCTGATTTTACACGGTAAAAAATGATCATTGGTAGGATTACAATCTTGACAATCTTGAATTTTTTCTTGTTTTACTCAAACGTATCATATATCCGCCAACTTATTCTTTTGTGATATAATCCTTTATAAGATCAAAACCTAAACATATGTAATTTAATTACAACTTTTGAATATATGAACTTCCAAACTTTTTCTCCTTAATACAAATCTCAGATAAAGTAAAGCCTTGCAATTACAACATAAAATTATAAATTTTATCTCTTAACAACTCCAAAACTATTTCTAGGCTATGACCTTCTGCCATGAAATATAATATTCAAACAAAAATTACGTCTAATTTTTTAAACAACTTATAAAATTTGATTGACTCTAAAAAAATAAAAAATAAAAATAATATTTTAATATTATTTAGTATATAAATAGATTTAATTGCTAAGAATAAAAATTTGTGTTGCAATATTAAAAGGATGGCTATGTGGAAAAAATAATTATTATAATTTTTCCAAGATTTCAAAATATTGGAAACAGTAAAAAAATTATTATTAAAACTCCCCTTATTATAATATAAGTAACTAATTATAATGGCCAACAATTTTTTTTCCAAAAAATTTCCCAATGACCTTTGCTGCAATGATAAATTTTTTTTATCCTTATAATAGGTGTTTGAGTTATACTTGACTTATATTATTGCTCTAAGATAGACCAGATATGTAAGCTTTCATATAGTTATATTTGAATTATACTTGTGATTGTTTATTCATACTTGTTAAGTTGAAATTTTATGTTTTACAAAATATTTATTGCACTCAATATATTATTTGATAGTAATATAGACCAAGGAAAACATGTTTGATGGAAAAAAAAAAAGATAAAAACTTTAGTGACAATCTAAGAGTTTTAGCCATTAAAGGTAAGAATAATGAAAAAAAAGAAAATTTCATACAATACTTGATTATGTAATGTAGAATCAAAGTTGGGCAAATTTGCAACAAAAAGTAAAATTTAGTTGCAACTTAAGGGTATTCTAGTGCTAAGATAATTCAAATTAAATAGACAATGACAAAATTAGCTTTTACTAAAAGAACAAAATAACTTATAATATAAAGATAAAAATGTCGTTCAATATTTGTATATCGTCACACTTTTTATAATACTCAAGTGCATTGCACATAAATAAAATAGTACTAAGTTATTTTTTACTTAAATAACTATAATTTTAATTATTTTGTTGAAAATAAGCATCGTCTGATTGCTTCTTGATCTAGCCATAAATGGTAAAATGCAACAAACACATCCAGCTTTTAATTTGGGCAAATTTGCAACAAAAAGTAAAATTTAGTTGCAACTTAAGGGTATTCTAGTGCTAAGATAATTCCAATTAAATAGAAAATGATAAAATTAGCTTTTACTAAAAGAACAAAATAACTTATAATGTAACACACTTTTTATAATACTCAAGTGCATTGCATATAAAATTAGCTTTTACTAAAAGAACAAAATAACTTATAATGTAACACACTTTTTATAATACTCAAGTGCATTGCACATAAATAAAATACTAAGTTATTTTTTACTTAAATAACTATAATTTTAATTATTTTGTTGAAAATAATATTATCTTTGATCGCTCCGTCTGCTCGTCTGATTGCTTCTTGATCTAGCCATAAATGGTAAAATGCAACAAACACATCCAGCTTTTAATCCCTTTTCATTTAACGCCACATATTTTGATATTGTACACTTATCAATGCAAGACCATTGGAAAAATTTAATCCATACTATTTAACGGCCTAAACACGTTCAACAGTTTGAAAATGCCCTTTTGAAGGATGAAAAATAAACATTAAACAACAATTTAGATTTTTTCAAAAATTCATTAATTAATTCATGACTAATTATAATGACTCCATTGCTACTTATGAAAAATATACACATGTGCAATGCACATGCACCTTCACTAGTGTATACATATGTATGTATGTACACGGACAAGGAAAAGAATAAAATAATGGTGTAATTTGTTTATGAAGTTAATGAGATTGTTGGGAAAAAATATATACGCATATTGGATGCTAACAATGAAAATTCTTCATACTAATTACTATAATGAAAAATTGGTAAAGAAAACTACTGTTAATAAGTGCCCAGAGACGCCCGTTAACATAATAATTTCATTTGTACATAACAGCCAAAATATATCTAGATATCATCTGTACCTGAGTTTGTATAGCTAATTAGTGAAAACAATTAGTAACATCTCGCTAACTTATTGCTATCATTTGAATGCAAATCCAGCAATCGGTTCCATTTATGGGGCCCGATTCTATGTATTGTTGGTGGCATGGGGTTCAATAGCCTTCAAATAGGAATCAGGAGGTGCTTGCACTTTATACATTATTTATGCCCTTATTTGTAATTTTCTTATTAAGAGACTTTCGAAATAGACCGGATATGTGGTTTCGATTCACACTTTTTCCCAATGCATATTTTTTCATCCATTTCTACTTGTGTATTTTTATAAGAGTTAATACTCTTTTCTCAAAATACACATAAATATTTAAAGGGGACATGTTAACCTCAACACTTAAAATAACATTTAAAAGATAAATTAAAAAAAATTAAATGCAGAAAAAATATTTTTTATTTCTTAGAAAACATCCAAATACTAAAAATGAATATGTTATTTTTTAAAACAACATCCAGATACTTACACCCAATTCGTTTCAACTTTAGCCAATTGACTATAAAATGACTTTTTCTTATTTTTACATCTTTTTTACTTGAAACTAATTTTAATTAAAAGTCAATATTATGTAGCTACAATAATCAATTAAAAATATAATTTTTATAATCTTACTAAATTTTTATGAATTTTTCTAGTCTCAAGTCTTAAAAAATAAAAATTCATAAAAATTTAACAACATCCTAAAAATTTACTTTCAAATTGATTATTGCATCTACATAACATTGACTTTCAAATGAAATTGGTTTCACATAAAAAAGATGAAAAAGTTAAAAAAAGTCAGTTGACTTTAGACGAAACGAATTGGCCCTTAAAAATAATTAGAATGCGTTCTTCTTAAGAAGAAATCTAAAAAAACATGTTTATTTTAATAGAATATCTAAGTAATTAAGAATAAAAAAATTTATTTTTTATCTAAAAATATTAAATTATTATAAAAAAAAAGGGGTCAAATCGCTCACTAAGGTTTTCGCTATAGCGGACATTGCCAACTATAGCTTTCTTGTGGTTACATCCAACAATAAAATTTGCAATCGAGTGAAATCTAATACTATTGTTTTGAAATTGGAAAAATTTGATGTGGAGCGTTTAATAAATGAGTTCATGAAGCAAGTTAATCAAGCGAAACTGAATAATAAATCCAAAAAATAGGCATTGCGTGAACCACAACTTCCGAATTTTGTAACTTTTCCTATAATTGTTAGAATAACTATTATAATATGTCATTTCGATGGAAATTTTATGATCTATGGGTGTTACTAGAGCTTTGCTCTTTATGGCCACATTTTTTGGGTCAAAAATTCATTTTTTTGATGGGTATCTAGGCCCTCTAAAGTTTTTGTCAATTTTATTTCCTAGTTATTTTTTGTTTCCTTAATTATTTTGGTTTAGGATTTCTTTGTAAGCCTATAAATAGGCCTTTTTCATTATTATGAGACAGTCTATCAAGAATACTGAAGTATTTCAGTGCCTTTGACTTTCCCTATGAGTGGATTTTTGTTTTTCTCATTGATTGAGCATGTTGCTTAGTCGATTTTCATTCTTCACTGCGTTAGGTGGTATTAGAGTAGGTTGCATTGCTTACTCCATGGCTAGTGATGGTAGCAAGAATGGACAACATGTTGTTGAAAACCCTAAGTTAGAGGACCAAGACAAGTTGTTATAGGAAATAGAGAATCAGATCATCCAATGATTAGAGGATTATTTGGAGATGCATTTTGAGGAGATTATGGAGAGGCTCAGTACCCTTAACCCTCTTACCAACATGGGTAAGGACAAAGAAAGGCAACATGCTAAGGAAGAACCTACCCAAAGCCATGCTGCTTGGAGACCTGTTCTTACTCGGGCTCATAGACATATTGTCCACAATACTGATTATAAGTCAGGAGAATATTATAATCCTTATGATAGATTTCAAAGAGATCAAGATGTAGGAGTTTGTGATGGAGATTTTTTGTTCAAGGTGGATATTCTATCCTTCAACAGAGATTTCAGCACTAAAGGTGTTCTTGATTAGATAACTAAGGTTGAACGGTTCTTTTAATATTATAATGCCTCAACGGAGAGGAAAGGTGAAGTCGGTAGCCTGTAGATTGAAGGGAACAGCCTTTGCTTGGTGGGAAAAGATAAAAGAAAGGAGGTGGCATGATGGAAAAGACTCAATATAGTCATGAGCACAGATGAAGCAAATGATTTGAAGGGATTTTCTACCCCCAGACCATGAGCAGATTTTGTTCCATCAACACCAATGTTGTCGACAAGGGTCACAATATGTCTAGGATTATACAATGTAATTTGTACAACTGTCCCGACTTAACGATTTTGGAGAGACGGATGGACAAATGATTTCACAATTTTTGGATGGGTTAAAGCCTGCACTTTTGGGACAAGATTAGGATTCTGCTAATGCAAAATTTTGCTGAAGCTCAAAATTTAGCATTGAGAGCAAAGCTTTCGGTCCAAGAAAGGGGGAAGTAAGAGTTCCCTCATAAAAATTATTCAAGAAAAGGACCCAAGAGTTCAATTAAGAATGTGAAAGCACTTCCAGAACTTGTTTCGCACAAGAATTGCTATCAGTAAGAAATGGTAGCAGGAAAGTAAAAGGTCGGGGAGAATAAAGAAGCCCAAAGGTGATGAATCATTACCTGAGACCAGCACCTAATATCTATTATCGCTGTCGGGAACCCGAGCACTTGTCCAACAAGTGTCCATTTCAGAATGTTAATATTGTTGATAAGTAGGATGATGAGAAAATTGTTTGTGGACCAGACGGGAAAAATGAATAATATAAAAGCTAGGAGGAAGACAGTGATGACCAGGAAAATTATAGGGTACAAAAGTTGTTGCTGGCTCCCAAACAAGAAGACCAAACATAATGCCATTAGTTGTTTCATACCTGGTGCACAGTAATTAATCAGTTGTTTAACATGATTATTGATAGTGAGAGTTGCAAAAATATCATTAGTAAGGATGTAGTGTAGTGTTTGGGATTGAAGACGGAGAAGCATCCAGAACCTTACGACATTAGGTGGATTAAATTGGTGTACAGTAATTAATCAGTTGTTTAACATGATTATTGATAGTGAGAGTTGCAAAAATATCATTAGTAAGAATGTAGTGCAGTGATTCGGATTGAAGATGGAGAAGCATCCAGAACCTTACAACATTGGGTGGATTAAATTGGTGGACAAAATTCAAATGACTGAGTTATGTAAGGTACCATTTTTCATTGGGTAGTATTGAGATGAGATTTATTTTAATGTTGTGGGTATAGATGCTTGTCACTTATTATTCGGAAGACCATAACAGTTTGATGTTACAGCACAGCATGATGGATGAGATGACGTGTACATGCTAGAGAAAATAGGGAAAAAATTTGTACTTCGTCCATAACAGCAAAAAAGCTCCTAACCCAAAGCTTCTAAAGTAGAGAGGCGGACTTTTCTTACCCTTGCAAAGTCTGAACGAAAGGCGTTTGCAGCAATAAATGAGGGTAAGGGATTCTACACTTTGGTAGTGAGATAAGTCTTCCCTGTTTTTGGGTCAGAGGTAGAAAAGGTTTTGGAAGCAATCCATGCCCTATTACAAGAGTTTCGAGATGTGATGCGGGAGGAGTTGCCAGAAGGTCTTCCACCTATTAGGGACATTCGACATCATATTAACTTACTTCCTATAGCAAGTCTGTGCAACTTGCTCCATATTCAGATGAGCCTGAAAGAATATGAGATTTTGTGGGAAAAAATGAAAAAGTTGATGCGAAAGGGATATATCCGGGAAAGCATGAGTCTATGTGTAATACCAGCTTTATTTACACCTAAGTTGTAAGTTTGATGGGAGCTAGAGGATGTGTAATGACAACCGGGTCATCAATAGGATTACTGTTGAGTACAGATTTCCTATACCTTGGTTGGATGACATGCTAGACCAGTTGCATGGATCAGTGGTGTTTCCAAATTTGATTTCAGGAAGGGATACCACCATATCAAAATTCAAACTAGAGATGAATGCAAAATAACATTCAAGACTAAGGATAGGTTATATGAGCGACTACTTATGTCATTCGATTTCACTAACGCACCGAGCATTTTTATAAGGGTGATGAACTAGGTACTAAAATCATTTATTGGGAGTTTCATTGTCATATATTTTAATGATATCCTAATTTATAGCCATTTGGATGAAGAATATGTTTCACACTTATGCCAAGTACTCATAGTATTGCAGGAGAATAAATTGTGTGTGAACCTAAAAAAGCGCAGCTTTATGATTAACAAGATATTATTCTTGGGCTATGTAGTCAGCATAGAGGGGATCTAGGTGGATGAAGCCAAGGTTCGCGCCATAAAAAAGGTGGCTTACGCTAAAGACAGTTTTTAAAGTTCAGAGTTTCCATGGGTTGGCCACTTTCTATAAACAGTTTATTCAGGATTTTAATAGCATTACTGCCCCTATTATAGAGTATCTGAAGAAAAGCAAATTCCACTAGGTAAGAAGGCAAATGCGAGTTTTGCCTTGTTGAAGAAAAAAGTTGTGCTCCATGCTAGTTTTTGCCTTGCTAGATTTTAAGGCTTCCTTTGAGGTGGAGTGTGATGCTAGTGGTGTGAGAATCGGTGTTGTCATTTCCCAATGACATAGGCTAGTTGTTTTCTATATCAAAAAGATTTCTAATGCGATGTTAAAATGGACCACTTATGATAAGGAGTTCTATTGTATTGTGCATGTTCTTAAGGTATGCAAATATTATTTAATTAGTCGTGAATTCATTATTTATTTTGACCATGATACTTTAAAGTACCTGAATATTTAGAAGAGGATTAGTAAGGATATGCATGCAAGGTGGTCCTAGTTTTTGCATAAATTCCCTTTCAATCCTAACCACAAAGCGGGATTCCAGAACAAGGTTACAGATGCCCTGAGTCAGTGTGCAGATTTACTAGTAACTTTGAGATAGCAAATTATTGGCTTTGACAAGCTGAAAGAAGTGTATGTTATTGATGAGGAATTTTCTGGCATCTAGGAAATGTGCAGCAAATAATAACCTGCAGATGAGTTCCATGTCCATGATGGTTTTCTCTTACAAGGCAATCAACTCTGTATTCCTAAGACTTCGTTAAAAGAAAAAATAATTCAAGTTTGCATGATGGAGGTCTAGCTAGCCATATAGGCAAAGATAAGACTTTTATAGTAGTAGTTTATTGGCCATATATGCACAAGGATGACTCTAAATTCATGCAAAGGTGTTATGTGTGCCAAACTGCAAAAGGATAGTCTCAAAATGTTGGTTTGTATATGTCTTTACCTATTCCTAATAATATTTGGGAAGATTTGTCCATTGATTTTATTCTTGGATTGCCTTGAATCTAAAGAGGGGTAGATTCTATGTTTGTTGTGGTGAACAGGTTTTTCAAGATGGCACATTTTATTGTTTGCAAGAAGACATTAAATGCTAGTGGAATTACAAAATTATATTTTAAGAAAGTTGTTCACTTGCATGGAGTGACTAAAACAATAACATCAGATCGGGATGGTAAGTTTCTACGACACTTCTGGAAGACTTTATGGTAGATGTTTGATTCTTCCTTGAATTATAGCACCATTGCCAATCTCCAGATAGACAAACAGACAGAAATGGTGAATCAAACTCTAGGAAACTTGATACGTAGCATTTGTGAACATAAGCCTAAGAAATGGGATCTTGCATTAGCTTAGGCAGAGTTTGTCTGCAACAGTGTTGTTCATAGTACCACAAGAGAGTCCCCCTCTTTTTGTGGTTTACACCAAACCGCCTCAGCATAAGAGAGTCCCTTCTTTTTGTGGTTTACACCAAACTACCTCAGCATACTCATGATCTAGTGAGGGCTGGAATTGGAGTCAACAGGGCTACAAAAAGTATGGCAAAGCAATGACAGAATATTCATATTGAAGTTAAATAGAAGTTGGAGTAGGCAAATAGGCAGTATAAACAAGCTGCTGATGAACATCATTGTGAGCAAATTTTTAAGGTGGGTGATGACGAGATGGTGTTTCTACGAAAGAAGAGGTTCTCAGTTGATAACTATGGCAAGCTGCAGCCATACGAATATTGCTCATATAAGGTTCTGAAAAAGATTAATAACGATGCCTATATGTTTGATCTACTGGATATTATGGGAATTTCTAAGACATGTAATGTAACTAATATTTTCCTTTACCACTTTTCTGATGAACCATTGTACCCAAACCTTCTAGGCAACTCGAGCTTAAGTTTTTCTCAAGTAGAAGGGATTGACTTAAAGCATCTAGAGGATGAGTTCATGGAGCAAGTTGATCAGGTGAAATAGAAGAAAAAATCCCAAAATAGGTCTTGCGTGAACCCTAAATTCCGAAAGCCATAATTTTTGCTATAGTTGTCAAAATGACTATAATAATATATCATTTCAAAACAAATTTCGTGATCCACAAGTGCCACAAGAGCTTGCTCTTTTTTACCGCATCTTTTAGGTCAAAAATCCATTAGTTTGAGGGAATTCCCTGCCTCTAAAGTTTTTATCGATTTTGTCTCCTAGTTATTTTTAGTTTCCTTAATTATTTTGGTTTAAAGCTTATTTCTAAGCCTATAAATAGGCCTTCTTTTGTTATTATGAAATAGTCTATGAATAATATTGAAGTATTTTAGAGCCTTTGGCTTTCTCTATGAGTGAATTCTCATTTTTCTCATTGATTGAGTGCGTTGGTTAGTCAATTTTCATTTCTTGCTACATAAAAAATTAGCTACCTACAAGACTAATTGGGAGAATAATCCATTTTTTAAAAAATTATTTTAACTCTACAGAATAATATAAATAAAAAAATTACATAATTACAACCTTCTTGGGTAAATTACATAATTTACTCCTGAACTATAGTTATTGATGCACATAGGTCCCTAAACTAAAAATAATATAACACTTCTTTACCATTTTTCCATTCTCTATCAATCATCACAATCAATTGCTTCTCTCACTAGCACAATCATAGAGGTTGCAAGATTTGCCACTTTTTCCATTATCTAATCCTTTCAGTTTAGCTTTCATTTTCCTCTGCTCATCTAAAGAACGATTAGACTAATAACCAATTTCTTCGCCTGCACATTTTGCTTGATTTTGCTATTGAAGTAGTATTGGTGTGGGTGTCATTTTAGGATTTCATTCCATCATCTACCGTTCAGTTGGGCAACACCCAAAAAGAACCTTCTGGGATCATCTAGAAGTGTTAGCCTAGCACAGTCTCACCAGCAAATCGCCTACCCAAAAGGTGGCCGAACCAGGATCTGAGGATGGCGATGGTGTAAAATTTCCTGTATTTGAGGGGGAAACCTGTGGTGGGGAACTAGGCGGTGTTAGCACCGGAGATAAAGAACAAAATGAATGAATTTGATTTAATTATCTAGGTGTTTTCGCGTAAAGATATCCTAAATAATAGGTCATCTTCCACCATCATCTGTGCTCTTTCATACTAGTAAGTTGAAGACGAAATCCTGATTATAAACCCCTCCTAAAAATTGCTCTAACTAAAAGCGTCAACCGTGGCACTGTGTCAAGCTTGTCAACATCATGTTAGCACCAATGACTCAGCGACATCGTGTTAACTTGTAATTGGTAAACTAAACTAGCATAAAATGAAAAATGCCGATTTCAGATCTGTGCCCCATAAGGGTCTGATTTTTTAACCTTTAGACCATCTAAATATGTTGTAGAGCCCTTTGTTTTATAGTGGGAGTACATTTAGAGGATGGTCAAGTCAGTATAGCAGACGATCAATTTCAGAAGAAAAGAATAAGGGAGATGGACTTTGTGATATATAAACAGAGTTTGGGGGTATTTGTAGTATTGGACAACTGTTTAAGATCTAAGTTAGGTGTTTTATCTTTTTTTGTGCACAAACTTACCATATATATATACTACATCTGCTGCCACATCATCAAAATATTTCAAATCATCATACAGCTAGCCAAAAGTAACTACTGTAGCCAATATCCAACAACAATATAACATTAATGGATAGTTTAATTGCAAATAAAAAAACTATAGTGGGTGATGTTTTCTATTGTGAAAACCTCAGTTAGCGATTTGTCTTATTTTCCTTATTATCAAATAATGAAAAACTAGCAAATAGTTGGAAGGCAAAGAAAGAAAACTTAGTATAAACTAAACCCTTGATACAACATTACAACATATTTTGCATCAAACATGTCCCTTATTCATTTTAGATGGTCTTTTTAAAAAAATGCTCTCTTTTTTTAGGAACATCAGAATGCTTTTAGTTTTTGAAGACTTGAAGATGAACATGTTCCTTCCATGGTTTTAGAAGTTCCTGTCTTGCATTTAAGATGTCATTTGTTATATTATTTTTTATTCTATATTACTATTTGTACTCATTGGCCTACCATATAGTTACTCTTTCTAAAGGTTTTATAACCTACACCTGGTGTGAGCTTTATTCTCTTAGTTTGTATTTATTTATAGTTTTGCCATTAACTAGCACTACAAGAAAAATCGAATTTAGCGACGGTTTAATTAGCGACGGCAAAAAACCGTTGCTAATTAGCGTCGGTTAATAGTCGGTAATATTCCGGTGAGATTTTAGCGACGCGTAGCCGTCGCTAAATTAGTGACGGCTAGGAGTCACTAAATTTAGCGACGGCTTGCCATCGCTAATTAGTGACGGCTACGCGTCGCTAAAGTTAGCGACGTCTTCCCGTCGCTAATTAGTGATGGCTACACGTCGCTAAATTTAGCGACGGCTTGCCGTTGCTAATTAGTGACGGCTACGCATCGCTAAATTTAGCAACTTACAGCCGTCGCTAAATTAGTGACGATTATGCGTCGCTAAACTAAAAAAAGCCGTCGCTAAATTAGTGACGATTATGCGTCGCTAAACTAAAAAAAAAGAAAAAGGTTTGGGTTCTCATGTGGTTGTCATTTTTTATTATAAATTGTTATGTGATTAAATATAAATAATTACTTTTGAATACACTACCAGAAAGATGAAAATATTATAGCCGAAAATTGTGTGACGTCTCAAATTCTCACACAACATAAATTATTTCAGTTAATATAATACAAATGTATTTAGATTGTAGATATTTTTTTCCTCAGGAAACAATTGTAATTAAGATTATATGAATTTTATTTACGTTATTGAGATCCTTCTATTCAACAAGTTGCTGTATCTTTAGCATTATAACAAACAATCTTGTTTAAATAAACAGAATAATAAAACAAAAATATTAATACATAACGAATATATCAGTCGTAAAAGTTTCACCGGGCTTTACGTGATAATTTACCGTTGAAAATTTACTGACTGTTAAACATTGCTAAAGTTTGTATTTGGTTTTCTTCGCTAAATAAGTGAGTTAAAATCCCTAATTTAGTGACGGTTATGCGTCACTAAATTTTAGTGACGCCTTAACGTCGCTAATTTAGTGATGGTTATACGTCGCTAATACTAGTGACGGGTTACCGTCGCTAATTTAGTGACGGTTATCCGTCGCTAACATTAGTGACGGTTTTCCGCCGCTACTTAGTGACGGTTATGCGTCGCTAAAATTAGTGACGGTTTGCCGTCACTAATTTAGTGACTTTTATGCGTCACTAAATTTTAGTAACGCCTTATAGTCGCTAATTTAGTGACGTGTATGCGTCGCTAATTTTGTGACGTGTATGCGTCGCTAATTTAGTGACGTGTATGTGTCGCTAATTTAGTGACTTGTATGCATCGCTAATATTAGTGACGGGTTACCGTCGCTAATTTAGTGACAGTTATGCGTCACTAAATTTAATGACATGTTACCGTCGCTAATTTAGTGACTTTGACCCATCGCTAAATTTAACAATATCCATCATAAAATAGTAATAGTTCTCATGTGTTAGTTTTTTTTATTCTCAATCGTCATCTCCTTTAACATAAACATATATATTTTTTAAATATTTGAACTTTTGTTGATTTGTGGACCTTAAACTCGGATAAAAATTTAGTAGATGGTTATGGGCCACTACTTGACATATTCAACATGATAAACTACTTTATGATATTAGTCATAAAAATTATTTTGGGAAATGAGTGGTGGGTAAGTTATTATTTTGTTGATATCTAAGTCAAATTAAAGTTTAGCTGCCTGACATTGGTAATTTACTTATAGTTATCCGTGAAGGTTTGACCACGGTAATTTACCAACTGTTAGCGGTCGCTAATAATTTATGTATTAATAGCCTTTAGTACTTGTCGATTATTTAATCATTATAATGTGACCGCCAATTTTTCATATTTTATTTTACTTATTGTTTATGTTAAATATAATTGAATATAAAACCAGTTATCGTTTGTTATGTGACTTGTTTAATTGTATAATTATAATTTTTAATTTTATTAATTAAACATACAAATCTCTAAATATGAATGAGTAATTAACAAATAATCTATTTAATAAAAATTATATTAATTGACCATTGATTTATTGTCACATGAGGGTTAACCCTTTATTACTATTTTATAATATCACTTTGGGGTAAGGTTAATATTTTCTCAAGTAGCTACGGTGAGTAGTCGCTACTTCTAAGCGACACATAGCCGTCGTAAGACTTAGTATTTTTTTCCCCTCCAACGCGCCGTGTTCTCCTCTTATCATTGTCTGTGCGATGCCTTCTGTTCCCTCTCCACTTCTAAACCCCTGTTGCCCTGCTAAAATTTTCTTTCCCTTCCCTTGCCCAGCCTAAATCGCTACCTCTCCTCGAAAGCCCCAGTCGTTCTTCACTCCCCTACCTTGCGTATCGATAGTTGCTCGTCTGTTGCTCTGCTGGGTCGGCCCGACTCGAAGGTAACATGAGTGTCTGCGTGAAGCCTTCTATTTCCTCTCCACTTCTAACCCGCTGCTCGCCTGCTAAAATTTAGGGGAAGCCTCCCGTTCCCTAGCCTAAATCGCCACCTCTCCTCGAAAGCCCCATCGTTCTTGCGTCGCCTACCTTGCGAATCGGTGAGGGTACCGTCTGTTGCTCTGCTGGGTCAGCCCGAATCAAATGTAATTGATCCTCCCTACCGGTACGTTTAGTCGCGACGTCCTTCTCCTAACTCAGGTTAAGGTCTTTAACTTTCAATTCACATTGATTTTGGTCTCGAATCGTCTGTTCTAATTAGGGTTTTAGTTGACTTGCATTGTGATTTGGACTGTTTGCGCATTGGCAGTTTTGGACATTTCTCTACTCTTCTGACTTGGTTTATTTGTTGTACATGTTGGTGCGACCATTGTTCGTGTGAAATCCTTAGGCTGCTCATCTTCGATTTGCACCTGAACTTGTATGACAGCATTTTGAGGTTCGTTTTAGTCTGTTGCTGAGAATAGAGCAATCTGAAAAGTTAGTGTGTTCATATGTTTACGTATCTACCAGTCTCTTGTCAATTTGCACTATAACAGTTGCTTCTCCTTCTAGGATTAATATTTCCCGAAAGCTGTTGCTACATAGGTGGAGTGCCCGGAAGATTCTGGTTAGCGCTGAAGCTTGCAGACCAAAAGTTCTAGTATAACAATTTGATGGGTTTTAGGGATTGTTTTGGTGAGTGACTGACTACAACTTGATTTCTTTTCTTTTCTTTTTATCCCTTCTGAGTGAAATGGTGGCATTGTTTGTCCCACAAATGGCAACTATTCTCAGCCAAATTTTAATAATGTACACATATTTGGAAACGGGGTACTTAGAAAATACATAGTTGTACGTATATGTTTATAGGACTTGTGGAAAATTAAACATCGACTCCTATTTGTTCATTTTTCTATGTTACCATATATTCAGTCATTTAATTCCCCAAGTATCTTAAATACATTGGTTCAGCCGTCTGGTTAAACCTCTGCTGCAGCCTACTTGTCTGATGCTTTTCTAGTGGGATATTCTTGCAAGTTGTCCTGTTGTCATTATTTCACTACTAGGGTATTATCTACTTATCTGGTATGTTTGTCATGTTAATCATTTACCTGTCCATATCTGATCTGCTGGTTTAAGCCTACTGGAGTAATTTTTTATTTAAGGTTCTGTTTGCTGCTAATACAATGCCTACAATATTTATTTCATATTTTCTTGCACAAATTGGGCTATCGGATTTGCTACCTGAATCTCTAATTGTGAACCCTTTGGAGACGTTCATTGGATCCCATCATATTGTTCAAGGTTTGGTTTCTGCTATCCTCTTTTTGTACATTTTTCTATGTTACCATATATTCACTCATTTGATTCCCCAAGTATCCTAAATACATTGGTCCATCCGTCTTGTTGAACCTTTGCTGCAGCCTGCTTGTCTAATGCTTTTCTAGTGGGAAGTTCTTGCAAGTTGTCCTCTTGTCATTCTTTCACTGCTAGGGAAGGATCTATTTATCTAGTATGTTTGTCATGTTAATCATTTCTTTGTTAATATCTGATCTGCTGGTTTAAGCCTAGTGGAGTAATTTTTTATTTAAGGTTCTGTTTACTTCTAATACAATGCGAACAATATTTATTTACTATTTTCTTGCACAAATTAGGCTACCGGATTTGCTACTTGAATTTCTAATTGTGAACCTTCTGGAGACGTTCATTGGATCCCATCATATACTTCAAGGTTTGGTTTCTGCTACCCTCTTTTTTTTCCCCATTTGTAGCAGCCCAGAGCTAACATATTTGTTGTAGATATAATGTCTCTAGTTATGCATAGATACTGAAAATGGCCGTTGCTAAAGCACCTTTTTCTTGAAAATTAATTTTCAGCTGATTTTATTGAATAGATCAAATTTCTTTTGGGATTTTCTTACTTTGAGAGAGATTCCTTAGCTTGATACAAATTACAAGCTATGGAGCTAAGAAGCTATAAAATTGCATTGTTCTCTCTTGGTTCCATATATATTTGATTTCTCATATGTGGCTTCTTAAATGGCTACACTCATTGACTTACTGAGAGCTAGAACAAGTGAATGTGGGCTTTTCAGAGGTAAGAGGCTTCTGTATCATGCTTCTGAAGCCATAATTATTCTTATAGCCGTAATATAGGAGAAGTTGCAACAGGTAATACAATAATTAAGGAACATACTATAAGCCTGTGTAAACTCGGATAAGATTATAAAAATCACTTGGTTTTGACATTGTTGGATGACAAAGTAAGAGAGGAAATAATTTAAGGGAGCAGAGGTAAGTGGCCCAGACGAGTTTCCTGGTCTACAGCAAATCTTATTAGAGCAGAAAAGATGATCTGAGAGAAGGGTGAGGAATAGAAGGGTGGTGAGGGAACTGTACAGAACGGAAGGTCAAAATTTGTGGAATAGAAGGGTGAGGAATAGAACGGAACTGTACCTAGAAGCATTGTTTTCTAATCCTTGAAATAAAATAGCATTCATTATTCCTATTTATGGGTTTTTTTCTGGTTGACTTGTATTTTATTCAAATTTATGCGGTACAGTACGTGTCCTAAAAGGCGTTTTTATCCCTTCTGTGTTGATTTCTTCTTAGTTTGCTTAATTTCTGTCAAAGCTTGTAACCCAGAGTTTGAAGCAACTCTTCCTCCACTGGTAGTTTTACCATAAAGATATTGGATTTGAGTGTCAGTTCAAGTTCTACAACCACATTTTATCTCAAATTTTTCAGAAACCAATCTTTTACTATAACAACTTGGTTTAAAACCTTAAAATTCAACTCAGAAAATGTCTGCCAAGATTTTCAAGCAAATCTTCTTTTCTGCGGGTTACACTTGTTGGCTAGATGCACAACCAGATTCTTTATGTATTAATCTGGTTTAAGGACATAAGTAAGTCCATTTTTGTAGTATAACATTATCTGCAAAATTTTACTCAAAAATTCCCTTTTTTGCCCAAAGTCAAGTTGAGTCAAACCTGCTCCAACAAGTCACTTATGCAGGTTCCAGTAGCTTGCAACCTTCATTTCACTGGGTCTTTTGGAGTTCCAGTGGTCCAACTGACATAATATTTTGCAGTGACCCTGATTTAAATATTTAAGACTTGTTCCAACTTCAACCCCTAAATTTTGAAGCCTTCTTTTAAGAGTTTGAAGCCTATTTTGTTCTGCTGATTGTTTTAGCACAATCCTTAGTTTTAGAGGGTATCTTGAGTTGCAGTGTTCCAATTAACACCAAACATTCCAGTCACCATATTTTTTCCATAATAAACTTTTCTTGGCCCCAATACACCAATTTATAAGTCCTCTTCCAAGGTTTTGAAGTGATTCTTCTTCTACTGGCCATTTGAGCAATATTTTGGACTCAAAGAGCCTAATTGAGTTCCTATGCTCCAAATTGAACCAAAATTTACAGTAAACTTCTTTTATACATATCAAAGTTTTCCAAACTGAGAAATCCAAAATTTGAGGCCATTTACCTGAAGTTTGAAGCAAAAATATCTTTGCTGGTCACTTTTCCAGCATAACTTAAACTTAATTGATTTTTGAGTTGTGGTGCCTCAAATTCATTCAAATTGAGCCAAAAAGTCCTAATTATGCAGCTAACCATGACTGCAAAATTTCAGCTCAAGACGTCATCCCAATCTTAAAGTCAAACTCCTGGTCAACATTACATCCTTTAGGCACTTGCACAAGTTCCCTTTCTCGGCAGCCTACCATTTCATTTTGGAACCAATTTCCTTGATGAAAAAGTTTCAAGACCTTGTTCATAACCTCTTTTCAACCTCACAGACCCCACTAAACTAGTAACTAAGCATCAAAACCTTAAGCTCAAGCCATAGTCACAATTCTGCCACTCTTGCAAATTTTATCATCTTGGAACTTAGGTTCAAGGGGGTCATTTTTAGTTCTGGAGCTTCATTTCTAGCCAAACTTTACAGTACCCATACTTTGGCCATAATAAAATTTTCTAGAAACAAAAACCTCAATTTAGAATTCATTCACCTAGAATTAGAAAAGTACCAAGTTCTGCAAGTTGTCTTAGTAGCAACCTTCATATTAAGAGGCCATGTTGAGTTCCAGGGCTTCAAATTGCATGAGAACTTGCAGATAAGTCCTAAATATGTAGCTGAACTTTGCTGCAAAATTTCAGATCAACATTCCATTCCAAGCACAAAGTCAAACTTAAGTCAGTGTTGCATTTTCCTCCCATCTTTCATACAGGTTTTTAGCAGCTATAAATAAGATCAGCTCCCTGGGCCAAAATTCTGGTTTTAAGCCATGAACTAGTCCATTTTGAACTCAAAAACAAGTCTACAAAATTTCATCTCAGGTAGAAACATTAAAAGGTAAATAACTTCAAGGTCAATTACATAGCCTCATTTGTCGCCAGTCAGAACATAAGAGTTAAAACCTAATTATACAATGAATTATGGGGCACAAGGCAATAAGATCAACAAATTTTGTAACTCTGTTTTCAACTGATGGCTCTTCCTGGTTAATATATCTTATTTCATTTTTGCTTATAAAAATTAAAACTTATGCCATTTTCATGTCTAATATTTTGGGTCATGTTATGTCTGAATTGCTGGTATCATCCCCCCCCAAAAAAAAGCAGCTATGAACTTTTTGGAAGATCACATTGAGGCCCGTTTGAATTTGGCTTCCCTCCTGCTTAAGGATGCTAAAGATGCAGAAGCAATCTCTTTTTTAAAATACTTCTTCTTGTTGTTATTTATTCATTTTTATCTATGCTACCTGCAGTACTTCACAACAATAAATCATACTAACTAATATTTCAAAGAAATGGGACAACTTAAATTTAATGGAAAGTTTAAGTTTTATCATTAATCATGTTATCTATATTCATAAAAAAAAAATTATGTTATATTTCAGTGCCTTGATCAATGTCCTATGTTTGCTAGAACTAAAATGGGGAAATCCTGAAAGGCTGCAGTGCTTTTGTGTGGGTGTAATCATGGCCATGGAAAAGCTACTCACGTAAAAATTGCCTTAATTTAACTGTTTATTGTTGTAAAGCTTAACTAAAGTTGGGGATTAAGGGATGAGTTCACCTAACATGATGTAATTAGTACCACAACCCTTTCGCTAAGACCAGTTTAGGTGTAGGGGGAATTAATGTAGGCCTAGTTTAAGCCCTAGATGCTTAAAAAGCATGCTGAAATGCACCTAAAACAAATTTCTGTTTAATTGGCTGTCTTCTCAAGTCACATGATTCATCGTTAAGAAGACAAAATTTTGGTGTTGTATAACTATTCAGTTCTAAGATTCTTGATGTCTCAATTTGTTTAGATTTGGAAATAATAATTTTGTTCTCCTGTATGTTGAAGGAAAGAGTGAAAGATTCACCTTGTTGTTAATTAGTACTTCAGCTCCCTTCCTGGTTCACTGAGCAGTTGATAGTTATTACATTGATCTGTTCCTTTAGGTCTTTGATTTCTCTATCAAAGCAGCATTGTAGAGATGCTTAACCATTCTGTTTGTAGGAACTGTTTTACCTTCTTGATCTTGTAAAATCCGTGACTCAACTGTTGCTATGAATTGAAATGGATGGTGCCAACATTTTGGATAATGCAGTCGGAAGAGAGAACTTTCATATGATCCAAGCATATTGTTTTTACTACACAGGATAAAGAATATTTTAAATTGTGCAGAGTGGAGGAATATAGTGCTAAATATTTTTCTTTTCCTTTTCCCTTTTTTGCTTAAAATGGTTAGAAGTAACATTGACATTTTGGTTATAGTTCAAAGATTCTTGTACTTATATTCTACAAAGGACATGTGATTTACTACATATTTAGTTTACTTTAGTCGGCTTCTCCAACTTTTGAATTTACTAAATGATGAGGAGTTGTGTTCATTTCCTTTTTCTTTTGTGGCATCTTTTATTTTCAGTGAAGTTGCTTGACTGAGGTGAAGAAGGCCAGATAACGGAAGCTGAGGCTGCAGCACTGAGAGCAGCTTTTACACAAGAAGTTGCTGCGTGGCACAAGCTTAATCATCCTAATGTTACAAAGGTAGACACAGTTTTCTTATTTTTTTCCTTTCAAATGCATGGTTGTTAAGGGGACTTGCATGGTACGGGATGTGTAGGTTACCTAAGACTGTTCTTTGCCTACTATTAGATGACTACAACAAACATTCCCTACCATTACTATGGAACTAATTTGAGGCTTTAATATAGCTTTTACTAGTCATTAATTAAAGTTAAGAGATATATTAATTTAAACAAAAGCATTGGGAGGAATCAACTATCTAGCTAGAAGGCAACATCAATTTGTTTTTCTTTACGCTTCCTTCTAGATGAAGGACCTACCCAACCCCTTCTTGTTTCTCTATTTATGTGATTCAATTAAGGTTTGTATCTGTGATTATGTCAAAATTAAAAATTGAAAAATTAGGAAATAAATGATTTTTTAGCGTTAATTAAGGTGGGGCACAAATTATGTTAGCTATTTATTAGCTCATGCAAGTTACGCATTTTGTTTATATATATGATATCGATGTGAAGTATGTTCAAGGTGTGCGTAAAAATGATATTTATATAAACTAGCACATTTTAAGTAGTAGATGAAATAGAATTGACACATACTCGAGTCTCGTGCGATAAAAAAGGGATCAACATCACATATGTTGGTTACTACGTCTATTGATGTGAGTAGCTTCCTGAGTATGAGTTACGATGTCATTGTTGACTGTTGAGTTGTTCCATGTAGTTGTTTGTCAATGCTGAAAAGTAAAAAAAGAAACAAAAATAATGAAGCAAGCTTCTGTCAATTTTATTCTGTGATTAACAAGTACACCTAGAAGCATCACTGATTGACCTAAAGCAAGCATACATATTTCTCATGTTATTTCAAGTATAAATTGTAGTTACTGTATATATTAAGTGTAATGTTAATGGATTCGTTGCGTTGTTAAACTCTTAATTGAGCAAGATAATGCATTCTTATTCATGTTGATTTTCTGTGGTCAGCCCAAATTCACTGACTTATAATGAAAGATATAAAAATTAAATTTGGATTCATTGCATGTAGGTTTAATTAAAGGCTGTACAGCAACTTCAGTAGAAGTATAGAGAGCCACTGATTGCACATATTGCTGTTAACTCTCTTTTGAGAAGTAAGGTAATCTGCCTTCCGTCCTTCAGATACCTTTTTGTCTTTTATGGAGAAAATGTTCAGCATATGTTGATTACTTAACTGCAATTGTTGCTGTAAAATATAGTGGCGTGGGATATTTGTGGTACAAGGTGGTTTTGGACAGGAAGAGTAAAAAAATTTGTGCTCAATTGTTTATCTACTACCAACTGTAAGTGTATTTATTTTTTTGTTAGAGTGATTAAACGTATAGTTTGCT
>SMDT01001319.1:0-98836 GCA_005392925.1 Aquilaria sinensis | reverse complement strand
TAGATTGGAAATGTTCTAGGATTATAAGTTGTTTTCTTGCATGAGTTAGTTTAGTAGCCTGGTTGATAGCGAATGCTGGCTAGTTGAAAGGATGAGTTCCATAGAGTACCCAACCAATGGAGTAGTTCATTAAAATAGTACAATGGTAAGTAGGTAAGTTTTAATTTTTATTTCTAACTATTGAATGGAGGAGGTCATCATGTAGGGAAGGAAGGTGCAAGGAACTCATTTGAGGGTAAATGTTTGGATAGGCTTGTTCATCTATCAGCTATATACCTTAGGGTTGAGCAAGTAGGAATATAGTCGTTGCTAGGGTTCGGCTTCATTGCTGTAAGGCAATAAGAAGACCCTAGCAATAAGAAGGACTATAATGGACCTCGGGATAGTTTGTGACTTATGGTCATCCTCTTAAGGTTCAGTGGAGTCAAGGGCCACCAAGTTGACTTGTGGAGGAAAAGAGACTTGACTAGTGAAACTAGCTGACCAGGTAAAGGACTAACTTCTAAGTGGAACCAAGGACACCCTGGTGATCGCTTGACCCTTTATGTTAGTGCTAGTAAGCAAGTGGAACTAGTCAAAATGACCAAGTGATGCCAAAAAGAGGATATTTTACCTTAACGATACAGGGTAGTGTCCAAATATCACCCGTGAAGGAGTGTTCACTACGGTCAATTGAGAGTTGGCTCAGTAGCCACAAGGTGAAGTAATCTCTTACCTAGTTAAGTTTTTTACTCTGTAATCAAAGTGCTAGGTCTAGTATAGGTACAGTTATGCATAGGTATCTGTCTTGTAGCTTTGGTTGTTGTTGTGTTTATGATAGTATAGAGAAGGCAATGGTTGGATGGCTAGTCAGTGAGGATATTGGTTGAGCTAATCATAGCCCAGAGTTAAAGCATTTCATGTGACCTTAGTGCCTTGAAAATGAAGGGCTTGTGATCAGTAAGATTGGTTAAGGGCTAGCGGGTGTCCTAAGTAAATTTATTGTGGACGAGCCACAGGAGAGATTTTACATGGCTAACCACTTCCTGATAGTTAATGGAAGTGGTGGTGAAATTAGTTCTTCCACCAAGTTGGTAGGTTAATGTGGTAAAAGCCATGAGTGCATCATTTTGATGTGAGGATTATATAGTGTAGTCATGGTATGGTAGTTAAGAATCAAAGGTGGAGATGGTTCTTTGTATCCATCGGCTAAGTGAGGAACAGTTGTAGTTAGGGCGCTTGATACTATGGGTAGTTGAAAGGCTTAGAAGGTGGTCATATAGTTGAGTAAGAGTGGAGGCATATTGGAGTCTAGTGACTGGGACCAAGCTGTCTAGTTTGCTACCTACCAACGGGTGGCTAGGTTGCTTGAGGATTGTCCAACATATTGTAACTTAGCTAAAGACGCCATAGGTGCTTCAAGCATAGAATGGGTATTAATGGGCACGAAGCAAGTGTACAAAGGACAAACCTAAGAATCTTGCATGTGTATTGTCTTGGGTTCTACGTGCAAGGAAATGAAGAGACTGAGTGTCTAGGCTTCGTGCACCTAGGATACTCTGAGTGGGGCAGCTGAAGCATTAAGACCTTTGACTTAGGTAGCCTTTTGGTAGCTAAATCACTGAGTGTTAGGTGGCCTAAGCTGAGGGGGCACTGATGAGGCCCAAGGGCTGCTAGCTGCTTGGAGGTCTTAGTACTTGTGCCAAAGAGGTTTTCTCTTGAATGCTTGTGGGTGTAAGAGGCTCCAAAGCAGTGAGAGTAGTAGGATCATGATGCTGGGGTGTTGTATGGGTACCCTACCTAGTCCACTGATATGCCTGATGCATAGGGCGCATCTAAGGGGAGCATTTGAAGGCTCGTGCTCTAGGGTGGGCCAAGACATTCAACTCTCGATAGTTCACTCATTTGGAAGAGCCCTAGACGTGTATGTGGCGGCACCATAGTACACTAGTGACACACTTAGTCTAGTGATTGTTAGGAGTTGTCAGGTACCAAACCTAGAGTAAGGAACTAACTATGTAAGAGCTAGTGGACAAGTTTCATTATTGTTAAGCTAGATTGCACTAAAGGGTTTGGTACAAGAGCATGGGTGTTGTACCTAGAGTAGAAATTTTTTAGTGTAAGTGTTAACAGACAAGTTTAACTTGTTAAGTTAGCTTTCACTAGTGGGTTTTGGCATAGAGGAATGAGTGAAGCAGGTTTGTTGGTGCTGAGCTTTTAGTAAGATCATACTAGTGTAAAGGTAGTGGACAGGATTCTAAAATCTTGTTATGCTATGTTACACTAGAGGACTTGACATAGAGTTTAGTGTAGAGGATTCATGATGACTGGATTGATTGGGATAGCTTGGAGAAGTTAAATCTCCTTTAGTAGTATCATGTGCTAAAGGTGGGGAGAGGCCATGCCATAGTCTTCAAGAATAAAAATTGCATTAAAGTGTTCAGACTGAGTATGGTCAGCTAAGGTATAGGGAACAGTGAGCAATTAATGAGACAATAGTTAGCAGTGAGCACAATGAATGGCTTGGGCTACAGTACCATACGAGACAGGGCCTAACTCAAGTGCATGGAGGGCATTAGCTGAATGGATTCGGAAGTTCAGCACCCTGTGGGTTGTTGTGATTGGCACAATTTGGTAGGTTTGATTGGGATACATTGGCACCGTATCCTTCGTTAGTGTCTTAAGGTAGGGAGATTGAATTTAGAGGACCAAATTCTCCAAGGTGGGGAGAAAGTTATAACCATCCTAGTTGGATGCATTGTAGCAAGGTAAGTTCATAAATCTTTAGTTTAAATACCTTAATTAGAGGTGAATTAGCAAAATCAAGTAAGTTATTTAAAGGTTTAGTAGGTACCGAGTAGTTTATGGGACTAAGTTTTGCCTAGAGGCAAAAATGGCCATTTTGTACCTCGGAGGGTCAGGACAAGTTCCGAGAGTAAAAATGATGCTTTTAAAACCCAAGGCCCAAGATTGCTAAGTTTGCATAAGAGTTTAATTTCCTAGTTACTATTTGGGCAAAGGGTAAGTTTGCAAAAGTAAAGAAGTCCAGGGGGGAGTTTTTGTTGTTTTAAAAATGGTTGGAAAAGATGAGCATGTCACTATTCCCTTATCCCTTCCACTTCATTTTTGAAACCTTCTCTAACCCCCTCAGTTTCTTGCTCAATTCTCCTACAAATCAAGATTTCTTGGAAAAAAAATTGGAAACTTTCTTGGTTCCCGTGAAGAGATAAGCTTGCTTTGCACTTCTTTTGGTGTTTTGAAACTTGTTGGGATGTTTCTCCACCATGGGCATGGTTTACATGTAAGGTAGCTAGCTTTCCTTGATGTTTTCTTCCTCTTAAGCTTATGGGAGCTTAGGTTTTGTGTGGATTGTGTTAATTTCATGCCATGAACCTTGTTCATTCTTTGGAACCTAGGAAACCTAGTATATCCCTTTGAATCCTGTAGTGCTTGATTGTTGCTAGTTCAAGGTGAGTTGGGGAAAAGGATTTATGATTCAAGCATATTAATGCCATTCATAGCTTATTTTCAAGTTAAATTCAAGTAGTTTGATGAATGGTAGTAGTTGGTAGATGGTGATGAACATGTTGGACTAGTAAGGTTTAGATGGGTTGTGTGTTGTTTATGGATGCCATAGGCTTGGTTTAAATGGTGTATTGTGGCCTAGTGCATGTGTACTTGAAGGTTTGAGGCATTTCAAAGCATCCCTAGGGCCATTGGAAGGCCTTGGAAGGCACCAAAGTAGCCATCGCATGAAAGATGGAATTTCTGGGCATAAAATAGTTGGGGACATGTTGCTGCGTTGCCAACCTTGTCATGAAAATAACAGGGTTTTTTGTGCTGTGGCAACTTGTCTTTGTTCATTGACAATGCATTGCCCACAACTTTGACACCCGATAGTATTTTCTTCATAACTTTTTGCTAGGGTGTCTAATTGAGGCGATTCCAAATTCCACATGAAGTTAAGAGGAAGCACTATAATATACATGCCTTCATCAAGCCTAGTGATAGCCTAAGGGCTATCACCCACATGACCATCTTATTGGCAGACCTTACACCACCCTTGGAAAGATATGTGACCAACCTTGTGAGAATTCTCTACACCACCCTTGGAAATATGTACGGTCGACTCTGGGAAAAAGACTAATTGCCATCCTTGGGAGTGTACATTACCAACCTCAGGAATGTAGGTCCATCATCCTTGGTAGAAGAAATGTATGCCGAAGATGGTCTGCCCATCCGAAGGGCTTCCTCTAGTTGCGCTTGGGGGAAGTCCTTGTCTGAAGGGATCTGAAATCCTTGGAGGGGTCTTAGGGAGAAAGGACAAATACAGTTGGGGGATCTCTGACAGAAACCTTGCACATGCCCCCTACCCTTTAGGCATAACCACCTATGGCCAGCTGTAGACACCTTTCTTAAAAAATACAAACCAAATATAGCTGAAAATGTGTCTTGATCTACTCAGGATGAGCATAATGGACTCCTCCTCTCAGCCTCCTGTAAATATTGCGGGGAGGCTCCCAGGTAAACAAAAAAGAAGAAAAATTTTCCTTCTTTTTCATTCTCTACTCTTAACATCTAACAACTTTTCCCTCCCGGAAACACACTCAGGGGAGCTCCTAACCCTTCTTCTTCACGTGTTGCAGATACTACTTTGGTGAAGGTCTGTCAGAGGTTTAACATGTCTTACATTGAAGATGTGCTCTAGCATCACCTAGAATTTCCCAAGTTTAAAGGTATTCCGAAGTCCCAGTCCGTCCTTGAGCCTCTGTCGGCATATGATCAGGCACTCCCAGAGCCTTTCCTTCCAAAAGAGAAGTCTCCTCTAACGGTCACTATGGGCTTCATACATGATTCCCAACACCCCATTGTAGCTAAAATTATGCACCAACTCAACCAAAAATGGTTACACATATGTTCCCATGCTAGAACCCTTTCACCAGAGGGTCAACTAGAGAAGGGCGGCTAGTCATCTCAATAGAGTTCCCAAATAGGAGCTTGCATAGTGATGCCCAGTGGTATACTCGTCATATGACATGCTGGCCTGAAGGAGAGACTTCCAGTATGAGGGTGCCTGGAACACTTAGAAGAACAAGGGTTAGGAGCTCCTCAGAATGTGTTTTCGAGGAAGGACCTTCAATGCCCAACTTAGTCTTTAGGGAATAAAGAGCAGAGAGTGAAGAGCAAAGAGTAGAGAGAGTTCTGTGTCCTCTTACCAAGGTCATTCCTAATTTTTTATACGAGGGCGTAGGGAGGAGGCCGTTTGTCACAACCCGCTCAGATCATGACACGCGTACGGTCAGATGTGGTCCGTACCTTCGGAGATAGGTATCTCCAGCTGGCCATAGGCCATTCTGGCCAGAGGTCAGGGGCGTGTGCGAGGTCTCTCTGTCAGAGGCTCCTTAACCATTTTTGTCGTGTCTCCACAAGACCTCTTCGGGAAGCTAGAACCCTTCAGAGTATGGAACTCCTTCGGGGCAGGAGGTCTCCTTCGGCCCGACATTACCACCGAGTGTTGTTAGGTGAGGTCCTTCGATAGAATGGGGCACCTTTAGGAGACGTTCTCCCTTGCCGAGGATGGGGATATACACTCCCGAAGTTGGTGGGCTCGCCCATCCGAGGGTGGTTGTGCATGCCCTTTCTGAGGTCAGTCCAATCACTTACCGAGGGTAGTTGAGGTCGGGGCTAGGTCTTGACCGAAGGTGGTCTTTGCCTAGGTGATCAGATCTCGGAGACATTGGCCCTTCGGTTGTAGGGTGGTGTTCACACCGAGGATGGTGGGGGCTTCCCTTTTTCCCGAGGTTGGTCACGTGTGTTCCCCGAGGGTGGTACTCACCAAGCCAATTTGGGAAATCTCCAAGGGTAATAGCCCTTTGGCTATCACATGCCCCCCTCGGGAAGCCGAAGTTGTATCTTCAGTGCTTGAGCTTTTACAAGCGTATCGTGGAACTCTTGGGAGGTGACAGTTGTCTCAACTAGTATGACTGGTCCTTTTGACCGAGGTTACCTTCTTCGAAAGATGGAACCTCTTTGGTTTAAAGTGTCTCCTCAAGCTGTGGTAGTCCCGTCATCATTCAAGTGGTACTTTCTCATTTTTGGCCGAGCTTTTGATTTTCTTGAAGTCGTTACTTTGGAGCAAAGTCCATATTCCCCTTTTCATTTTTTTGTTACCTCAGTGAATCATCACATCTTCTTAACCGGATAGATGCGTCACTTCGAGCTAAGCTTGTGTAGGTCTGCTAGTTATCAGGAGGCATGCACTCGTTTCCCATGTTGGGTGACATGTGTCACTTGGTGACTTGTGAACAGTCGTGCCCGTTATGTCAGTAGCATCTTTTTACCTTCGAGGGATCATTATGGTGACTCTTCGCCTGCCTTCTTCGGCCTATATAAACCCTTCCTCCTCAACTTTTTCCAGACTTTTGTTTTTTTGCTATCTTTTGTTCTCGAGTTTCTGCTTGCCTCTTTCTTTTTTCAGTAACCGATGCTAGCGACGAAGCGATTTTTGGTGACATGTGCGGTGGTCTTTTTTCCGAAGTTCATACCTTGTTCCAAGCTAGGTGGGTCTTTTTTTCTGAAGTCATTCTTTGGTATTTTTTGTGTGTCTTCCCCATTCTTTTTCTTTCACCTTCTTAAGGTTAGAATTTTTCTTTCTGAATGTGTCTGCTCCCAAAGCTAAGACCTATCCCATTCCTGAGAGCTGGCTTCCCCTAAACTCTCATCCAAGCTGTGCCACTATGGAGAAAGTTCAAAAGTGGTCGGCTAAATTCTTCCTTCCTTCTTATGCTGTCACAAGGCTACCTAGTCCAGGTATGCCTAGTCATATATGCCTCATTTGGATGAGGTTACCGTCTTTCAGGCCCGGCTGAAGGCTGGACTTCGATATCCTCCGCTGAAGATGGTTTGTGACTTTTTCCATATCCATGGCATAGTTGTGAAGCAACTTCCTCCGAACTCCTATTCTTGTTTCAACATCTTTCTTTGCATGTGTGGGGTCTTCAAGAGAGAGCCCCACTTCAGGTTCGTCATGCAATACTACAAACTCCAGTCCATCTCGAAGGGTGCGTTCTACTTCTTGCTTCCTCAGGGATCTGGGAGAAGGAAGTACACATTCACCTTCGGAATGAAGGACAGCTGGCGAGGGTGGCAGAAGAAGTTCTTCTTTTTGAAGGTCCATGAGCAATGGAAGCATGTGCTGACCAAATGGGCTTCGGGGACTTTAGATATTAATGTAGTTGATCCCAGGAAGCTGCTAACCTTAGAGTTAGAAGCCCAATTTGAGGAGTTTGACAACTGTATTCGGGCTGTCACGGACTGGGATCCCGAGGTCCTTCGATGTTCCTTATACCCCTTCCCCATTAGGTGGAATCTCTTGACCGAAAAGGTTCTTCGGGAGCTGGGGGTGATCAAGGAACACATTACTGACCTGAACATGCCGAAGCCTCCTTGTGACGGGAAGAAGGCGTGGTTGGTAATGCTCCTTCGGAGCAAACTCACATATCCAGCTCTTGAAGAGAGTAAGTTTCTTTCCATATTTTTTCATATATCTCCTTTTGCACTTACATTGATGTTCTTCATTTTACAGAGATGGGTGACAAGTTTGTTGCATTTTACAAGTCTCTCTTCCTCCGTCAGGCCGAGAAGGGGGATCAGCAGAGAAAGAGGTCAGTGCCGAAGAGAAAGAAGGCGCCTAGGGGATCATTTTTGGCCCTTAAGTCAAAGAAAGTCAAGGATGACTCCCTTCCTTATCCGGCAGAAGGTGATGTGCAGGTTTAGGATCAAACCTCTGTTCGTGCCGACCCCACTTCAAAGTCGGCCATTTGCTTAACTCCCCTGAGTCCTAATGTTGCGGTGGAGATGTTGGGGACCTCGGTCGGGGGACTTTCTGCCGAGGAGCTTGAGGAGTGCTGAAAGAGAAAAGGCAAGCATGTTCCCACCGAGGTCCTTGAGGTCAGCGACTCCGAGGGAGATGACACCGAGCTTCCACTACGTTTGTCCCTTAGCCATTCTTCTATGAATTTGGGAATTTTTGGCATTTTAGACCTTATAGATGAATGGCTAAGGGATAACATGCTGATGGAACATCGGCGTGATTTTGCAAAGGAGCAAGCACCTGCTTAATGGGTGGTGGAGCACGCCCGGAAGAAGGCCCTTCGGGATACGAAGATTTCGAAGGACAAAGTGCCGAGGGAGCTTTTCTGGACCTTCACAGAGGACATGGACTTGTTCTTTGAGGATAGCTAGAAAATGCCTCCCCAGATGGCGAAGGGCGTCGTAACAAACGCCACTTTCCAGTCCCTTGCGGAGGAGTGTCCGAATGAGGAGGTCCTTGCCACGAGGATGAGGAGGTCCTTGCCACGAGGAGGAGTAAGCTTTTGAACATTTTGGGACTTAGCAAAATTCCCTATGTTTTTGCCCGTTTTTGGTCCTCACTCTGCTTTTCCTTTCACAGCTCTTGGCATATAGTGGATGCTTCAGAGCTTGGGCAGCCAAACAGTCTTCGGTCTGAAGTCAGTTCGAGGAGTCCTTGGCAAAGGCCAAGGAGCTCCTTGCCAACTCCGTCGTTAAGTATGGCAAACTTAATAAAATCGCTAAGGAAGAGCTGGCCAGCCTTCGAGAAGAAGTTCTGAAGAATCATGGGGAGCTCATTCAAGACTTTTTGGCGATGATGTCAGACCTCGGATCAAAGGTGATATCTTTGACCTCGGCGAATGAGGCTTTCCAAAAGGAGAGAGACGATGCCATTGCTGATCTTACAAAGGCATTTGCTCTTAATTCTGAACTCTAAGCTGAGGAAGGAGAAGAAGAAAAGGATGAAGTTGGAGAGGGAGGTCGCACTCCTCAATAATGAACTAAAGGACTTGCATGTGGAGAAGAATAAGTCTGACCAGGCAACCAAGTCCTCTTATCAGGATGGTTTTTGCCTGGCCCGTCAGCAAGTTCTCTCCAAATTTCTCGACCTTAACCTTTCTTTCCTGGCAACCCTGGACATCCCTAAAGGACCATTTTGGGAGTGGTTGAGGATAGAGTTGCTCAATCTCCCAGCTGATCCACCTTCAGGCCCAACAGTTGCTACCAAAGAAGATGACGCCGAACGTGAGGTAGTTGAAGATGCCGAGGAGCCAGCAGGTGTCTAGGACCCCAAATAGGCTTCCTTTTTCTTCTTTCCCTTGTAATTTACTCCCTTTGTACTTCGTAATCAAATTTCAATGAAACTCCTTTCGTCAAAATTTTGGCTAAGTTCCTTGCTGAACTATCTTCGGCATCAAAGGGTGTCGCGATCATGCTCGGTCATCATTCTTTGGAAAAAGACCATCTTTTGCGAAACTTAACACATGTACAATTAGTTAAGTCCCTTTTTCGCCAATCCATGTTCAGTTAACGCTTTTCAGAAAAAGTGACCCTTCGGACATATCCGCCTTCGGACCATTTCATCCTTCAAAATTTTTCCAAGTTTTTCACTTATGCACTTTAGGAATTAGCTTCCCTTGGCTTTCCTTCTTTGAGTACAACCATGTTCGGTCACATGAAATGATCTTCCTCGGAAACCACGTTCAGTTGAAGGAAATATTTACCATCGGATATAACCATCTTCGATTATGCATCTTGGGTGTTTTCGCTCAACATTCTTCTTGAAAACTATTCTAAGTGTGCAAATTTACTGAGGCACTTTTTATAAAATGCCCATCTTTGGTTGTCATCCATCGGAGGTGACTGTGTTTGGTTGCACATCTTCGGTTAAACTTTTCATGATGTAGCTAAATGTCTTTTTCAACCATGTTCGGTTGATATTCTTTGGCAAAAATTGTCTATTTTCATGAATACTTCTTTGACAGTGACCGTGTTTGTTTTCCCCCTCGAAAGTGAACAAGTTTCATTTTCTCCTTCGTAGGCTAACATGTTCGGCATTATGCCTTCAGAAAAAATATATAATCTTGCACGTAGGCATTTTCAGGAAAAACTTCGTTTGGTTTTTACACCATGTTCGGTTGGTCACCCTTGGTGAGAATTGTACAATTTTTCCTTAGAAAAAATTTCTAAGTATAGAATTTTTTCAAGGAATCTAAAGGCCATGTATTTTTCAATTCTCCATCTTCGGTGTCACCGAGCTTGTAGACTCCTTCCTAAACTTCATCGAGGACCAAATAAGGTCCATCCCAATTCACCTGAAGTACTCCGTGTGATGGTCTTTGGGTTTCAAATTCAGCTTTTCGGAGGATAAGGCCCCTTTTCTTGATTCCTTTTCGCTTGACATGCAGGTTGGTAGCGACGGCTACTCTCTGCTAGAAAGCTTTTCTTCTGAGCTCGGCCATCTCTCTGTGCTCATCAATGAGGTCCAGCTTGGTTTTTAAATTGAGGTTGTTCCCTTCTTCATCGAACACTTGTACCCTGACCGATGGTTGTACAACCTCGACAAGGATAATGGCCTCTGCGCAAAAGATGAGTGAAAAGGGCATCTCACCCATGGCTCTTCTAGGGGTTGTTCGATAGCTCCATAAGACACTCAGAAGCTCTCCTGGCCATGTTCCCTTTTCTTCCTTCAACCTTTTCTTCAGCCCACCCTTTATTGTTCTGTTGGACACTTCAACTTGCCCATTGCTCTGAGGGTGGGCCACCGGGGTAAAGTGCAACTTTGTCTTGAGGTTGACTATAAATTCCTAGAAACCTTTATTGGTAAACTGGGAACCATTACCAGCTACTATCACCCTCCATATGTCAAATTTTCATATGATGTTCTTCTAGACAAATCTCTATATATCCTTCACCAAGATTGCTGCTAAAGGCTCTACCTCGATCCACTTGGTGAAATAATCTTCTGCGACTACGCAGAACTTCACTCCTCCGGGGGCTGTTGGGAGAGGGCCAATGAGGTCTATACCCCATACAGTGAACGGGCAGGGATAGTTTGTCGAAGTTATCATTTTCGAGGGTAGTCTCTGGATAGGTGCATTTCTTTGGCATTTGTCACATTTCTAGACGAACTGCCTCGCATCCTTCCTCAAGGTGGGCCAGAAATATCCTGGGGCGTCAGTTCCTATGTAAGAACCGCAAACCCCCTCATGGACTTTTTTCAAGACAGCCTTAGTGTCCTCTTCGCTGACACACCTCTGCAATCGACTTGCATACCCTTGTTGGTACAATTCTTCCCTAATCAGGAATATCTTCCCGATCATTTTCGCACTCTCACAGCTTCAAGAGAATCTTTGGGAAGTTCTAAAGTTGTGAGGTATTTCTTGATGTGATCTTTCCATCCTTTGTCCGAGCTTGTTACTCACAATATCGCTATGCTTGGCTGATATAGTACTTCGGTGGACTTCTTTGACTTGACCAAAGTGTCTGCTTCCGCATTATCTCGATGTGGTACATTTTCTATGTGTACCGTGTCAAACTCCTGGATGAGCTTTTCGATGAGGTCATGGTATTTTTCCATGGTTGGGTCCTTTGCATGGTAGTCCCGCGCCACCTGCTAGACTACTAGCTGAGAATCACTGTAGGCCTTAAGATTTCTCACACCAACTCTTTTTGCCAGCTGTAAGCCTGCTATGAGGGCCTCATTTTCGGCAACGTTGTTGGTGTTAGTGTTGTGCTCAAAAGCCAATCATGAGATGATTGTATTTTTGCACATTGAGTCATGATATTTTATTAAGGCATTAATCCATCAATTATGTTTGTTGTTTTATTTCTGCGTAACTTAACAAACATAATCGCAACCCTAGAATAATGACATTCTTAAATGTCCCTGGTCTAGTATTATTGTGGAGCGGGTTGCAATAATACATAACAACTAGCATATGTGGAGACTAATATGAGATATGTAGTCTACATATGGGTACAAGTTGGAGAACTTGTGTACTGGACCGACCCACCATGAGAACACTACGTGGATCGTTATATGAGTGTCATAAGTGATTCTCATAGTGATCATGGTATATGTAGTCCTTCGACCTAAGATCATCAAGGTTCCCTACATGTGAGTCACATACTTTGATACTTTCCTTTGTTGCTCGTAACTGAGTGAACTTGAAGGAGGTCATTGGGTATGTCACATATCATGCGGAGGGATTTGTATGATCAAGATGGGATTTGTCCCTCCTATGTAACGGGAGTGATATCTTTGGGCCCCTTGATAGAGTGAGACTTAGAAAATGCATGGCCATGCTCGGATGAGTTGATATACGATATCAATGTCATCAGTTTAAGTTGGTCTACTCGGTAATCAAGAAACCAAAGATTGGGCTATACGAGAGTGACACATTCCATGTCTCGTGCTTAGTCTTGATATCTTGGACAAAGGGACAATGGCATATATCGGTGATGATCATAAAGGTTTAGTCGAATCATCGACAATCTTGTCACTTGGGTAGCAATGATGTGTTGCTAGACACCGCTCATTGCTTATGATCATAAATGTGATTTATGATCATTGCCAACGTGGTAAGAGCCTATTGGGTCGCACACATAGAGCTATTTGGATCATTAGAGTGCATGGGCTAATTATTTGGGTTATGGTTTCACTTTAATTTCGTATTAATAATGGGCCCAAGAGTTGAGCCATTATTAAGCCCGAAATTAAATCCTAATTGGATTAGGGCTTTGAAACCCATTAGGCCTGGAAGTTGAGTCTCACTATAAATACAACTTTTAGGTGAGAAATTCGCAGGTCTCCTTGCCCTAGCCTCCCAAAAGGACAGCCACACTCTTCTCTTGCAATTCCTTGGAGGACACAAGCTAGCACTGCGAGCGCAAGAGAAACGCATCTGCCGGGACGTGGTGGAAGCGTGGTGATCCCGAGAGGCTCGTGTGGATACCATAGAGAGCCTGAACACGTCAACTGTTCAGGTTTTGTGATTCGACTCTACAGTTGAGTGAGAGATCTCAACCGAAAATTAGGTATGAAAATTTTTGAACACCCGGTTTACCCCATTTCACTTGGATCCTGGAGGGTTTCGGTTAAATTCCGCTGCGCTATTTGGCTCCCGAAACCCATCAGTGGTATCAGAGCTACTGGTGAAACCCTAAATTGGGATGAGTGTTGAATCGCGTGATGCTAAGTTCGATTGGTTTTCGGCCATGATGAATTAGATTGATTCATGATGCATGAAACCAAAACTCGTAATGAACATATGAATATATGAAGCATGCAAATTGGTTAATGAGATTAACCCGAAATTGATTATGCTGATTGCGGGTGCCTACTTGCCGTAGAAGATCGAAGCATGGTGCATGGTTAAATAGCCCTTGATTGGAATGTACTTGTAAATAAGGCCTGACGAGTTGACCGTGCTGATTCTCTTGTTACTGGGCCAGCATTGTACATTCCTTGATTCTTAATCAAGTGCAAAAATTGGCACCTTACTCCCCGTTTGAGTCGTGAATGTAACTCACTTGTACGTTTCTTCTTATTATTTACTCCCCTCGATGGTACATTGAGGTTTCTATTATTGATGGATGGTGCATTATGGGATCATCCAAGGTGGTATGTCCAAGGATCATCCAAGGTGGTATGTCCAAGGAGGTGACAACAAAAGGGCAACCAAGAAAGGAAGAGAAGGAGCTTGTGAAGACCCTTTTCTTTTCTTAGGCTTTTATGATATTCTCATTGGCTTGAGAATATCGCATAGTTTGGGCTATAACCATGTCACGTTTACTTTCTTGTAAGCATGAGATGCATGTTTTATATTTGTATGTGATGCATGTATAAGACAACCAAGGAGATAACAAATTGGTGAGATCAAAAAAAAAATCCCTCAAACAAATATTAAGTCATTAAATGTGATGCCTTCCAAATGTTGGCACTCGTCAAGACTTTGATCAACATTAGGTGGGTTTGCCAAAGCAAAGCACCTATGTTCATCTTGGTAAGGCGCGATGGGATAATAGTGATATCCAAATTGCTAACTTTGGGTCTGACTTAACTAAGTCATCCTAATAGGATTAGGGACTTAGAGGCATAGAGTTGGGCTTAAGCTCATGAGATGAGCTTGGACAAGTGTTGTTCACCCAACTATCCAAGAGTTGCATGATAGATGCAATTGGCAAAGAGTTGCCTACCTAAATAGCTGTAACTTGAGAGAAAAGCCAAAGCTGACTCAGGTTGTGGTCAAATATGGATCTTGGCCCACTAGAATACCTTAGCGCCGAGGTGTTCCGAAATAATATCGAGGGTTATTATTTTGAGGAAAATAGTGGGAGTATCATTTAATAAAAGTCCTTATTAAATGAATTAAAATACATGACTCTTACACTGCATATTTACTGTTGTAGATAACCATGGCACAAAACACATCGACACTTTCGTTGCGATTGATCCTTGAGAAGGAAAAACTGAATGGGACCAACTTTCTCAAATGGTACCGAAACTTGAGGATAGTCCTCAAACAAGAGAGAAAGGCTTATGTCCTAGAGCAGCCCATTCCGAATGAGCCTGCTACCACTGCTCCAAGAGCTGAAAAGGATGCTCACAAGAGGCATTCTGATGATGCTTTGGATGTTGCATGCCTCATGTTTATTACCATGGAATTTGAGCTTCAGAAGCAACATGAGAACATGGGGGCGTTCGATATGATCGAACATCTCAAAATGCTTTTCCAAGAGCAAGCTAGGCATGAGAGGTTTGAGACCTCTAAGGCATTGTTTCAGTGCAAGATGTCTGAGGGAAGTCCCGTGGGTCCTCATGTGCTCAAGATGATTGGGTACATTGAGAATCTTGAGAATTTGGGATTTGCTCTTCAAAAAGAGTTGGCTATCGATGTAGTCTTGCAATCGTTGCCTGAAAGCTACAGTCAGTTTGTCATGAACTATAACATGAATGACCTTGACAAGTCCCTCCCTGAATTGCTCAACATGTTGAGAACTGCTGAGCAAAACCTTAAGAAGGCTAAGCCCATTTTGATGGTTCAAAAGGGCAAGGGAAAGGGAAAAGCCAACAAGAAGAAGGATAAAGCTAATGGAAAGTCCAATGCCAATTCTTCTTCAGCTGCACTGAAACCAAAGGGTGGTGTGGCAAAGGAAGGGGAGTGCTTCCATTGTAAGCAACCTGGACACTGGAAGCGCAACTGCAAGCTCTATCTTGAAGAACTTGCTAAGGAAAAGGGAAGTAAGACTTCCACTTCAGGTATTTTTGTTATAGAGGCTAACTTTTCTACTTCCTCATCTTGGGTATTGGATACTGGATGTGGATCTCACATTTGTGCAAATGTGCAGGATCTAAGTAGAAGTAGAAGATTGGCCCGAGGTGAAGTGGACCTACGTGTTGGAAATGGAGCAAGGGTTGCTGCCTTAGCCGTAGGGACTTATGTTCTCACTTTACCTAGTGGATTAGTTTTAGAATTAGACAACTGCTACTTTGTGCCTACTATTAGTAGAAATTTGATTTCTGTTTCTTGTTTGGACAAGAAAGGTTTTTCATTTATAATAAAGGACAAATGTTGTTCTATTTATTTGAATGAAATCTTTTATGGTAGTGCTCAACTTAGCAATGGGTTGTATGTTCTAGACCTCAAAGATCCAATCTATAATGTGAATACCAAGAAGGTCAGATTAAATGATTCAAACCTGACCTATCTCTGGCACTGTCGCTTGGGCCATATAAATGAGACCCGCATATCCAAGCTCCATAAGGATGGACTCTTGGACTCATTTGATTTTGAATCATATGAGACATGTGAGTCATGTTTGTTGGGCAAGATGACCAAAGCCCCATTCACAGGGCAAAGTGAAAGGGCTAATGACTTACTAGGACTCATACATAGTGATGTATGTGGCCCTATGTCTACACAAGCTAGAGGAGGTTTTCAATACTTCATTACTTTCACTGATGACTTCAGTAGATATGGCTATGTGTATCTTATCAGACACGTCAAAATCCTTTGAAAAGTTCAAAGAATTCAAGAATGAAGTAGAGAATCAACTCGAAAAAAAGTATCAAAGTGCTTCGATCAGATCGAGGTGGAGAGTACTTGGATCGAGAATTCCTT
This sequence comes from Aquilaria sinensis, assembly GCA_005392925.1. Classification (NCBI taxonomy): domain Eukaryota; kingdom Viridiplantae; phylum Streptophyta; class Magnoliopsida; order Malvales; family Thymelaeaceae; genus Aquilaria; species Aquilaria sinensis. Next base: position 82,880 of record SMDT01001319.1, on the reverse strand, counting down.
GACTATCTGAAGGAGTGTCGTATAGTATCACAAGTCACTCCACCAAGTACACCTCAATGGAATGGTGTATCTGAAAGGAGAAATCGAACTCTGTTAGACATGGTTCGCTCTATGATGAGTCAAGCTAACCTTCCAAACTCCTTTTGGGGACATGCTCCAAAGACAACCACTTTTACACTAAACCGAGTTCCATCTAAATCAGTTCAAAAGACACCATATGAGATATTGTTAGGCTCACCTGCTAAGTGCTTGGCTTAGGCCAAGAAGCACAAAGGAAAACAAAGAAAGAGCATAATGAGTTGTCTTGTGAGGAGAACTATGGAAACTAGTACAGTGGTTTATGTGTAAAGCTGGAAACTTTCAGGGCTAAACTGCACATAGAAACTAGACTATGGAAAAACAGTCAGAAAATAGAGAAAGGGGATCAAATTGTACACTTGAATGAGTGGTACAATTAAAACTATCAACTTTAAGTTGATCATTTCGGCCATGCAAGTTTATTGGATGACTAGTGCAAGACTAAACCAAAACTAGTAGACAATAATGATTACTAGTCAGGTCTTGTCTACCACTAAAGAACTATTCACTAGTTAACTAGTTAAACTAACTAGTTTTATTTTGGTTACATGGCCGGTTACACATGGGTAATTATAGTACTTTGGTACTTGTATTTGTCTTGTGCTTGGCATTATGGGCCATGTTTGGACTTAAGTGTCATTTGAATCAAGGTTTTAATGGTGCATGTATAACCGTGAGCAAGTGAGGACTTTAGTGAGCCATGCAAATAAGTTGGAGTTAAAGACTTATGTTAGTGCCATTTTGAGCACAAGTGTCTTTCGGCCGAATTAACTCAACACCATTTATTTTGTTTCATTTCAGGCTTTCATTGTTCTTCCTAAGGCCAAGAGTTGTTCTTGAGTGCTCATCCAAGAATTGGTCATGAACTCAAGCAAATTGGAGAACTCTTGAAGGATTCAAGCTTGGAAGACTTGTTTTGGCTTTAGACTACTTGGAATCAAGCTTTGTTCTTGAGTTTTGGTGAAGGGCCGAGCCAAATCAAGCTAGGGTTCCAAGGTATTCTTTGTATCTCTTGATTTCCATGGTATTTCTTCCATGAACAAGGGATTTAAATGCTCAATTGTTGTTGGATTGAGTTAAATGAGCATGTGTGTGTTGGGTTGCAAGTTCAATGTTGGCAGAAAATGATGGGTGACTTCGCTTGATGTTCCTCCTTGTTTCCATGGAAAGTAATCCATGATTAAGGTGTATTAATGCCTATTTGATCTTATGCTAGGCAAGTTTGAGTGAAGAACATCAAGGTGAGCAAGTTGGCGTTTGGCCGAGAAGTGCAATTTGACGTAATTCCATGTACTTCATTTAATTGCATGGTAATGGTGCCATGAACAATTTTTATTGATGATTAGGTAATTATATGATGGGATAGATTGATGAAGAACATTATTGTGTGAAATTGGGCATTATGGCCGAAAGCTTGAATTAGTGTAATTTAGTGTTCTTCACTTGGTTACATGGCAATTGTGCCATGAGCAAGCTTTATTGATGGTTAGATGATCATGTATTGAGATAGATTGATGAAGAACATAAATATATGGAATTGGGCATTTTGCCCGAGAGCTTGAGCTAGTGTAGTTTGGTGTTCTTCATTAAATTCATGGTAGTTAATCCATGATCAAGTGTGATTGATGCCTATTTGTTGGTGGTAGGCATTTGTGATTGAAGAATACTTGGGCATCGGAAGTTTGGCTTATGACCGAAAGCATTTGAGGTAGGATTCACTAACACTTGATATTGCTTGGTGATTTACCATGGTTCAAGTGTTTAGAGTGGCTAAGTGATGGTTAAAATCTGCCAAATGACCTTAGTTCCTTGATGGGCTATTGAATTTTCACTCGGTTGATTGTTGATTAGCTAATTGACTAGTGTACATGTACTAGAAATGCTAGTAAATGTGGCCTATTTGCTTAGCATTTTGGAGCTCTAAGTGGAAGTGGTGTGTTGGAAGGTGTTTTGTGTGCCAAGTGCACATGAGTACATGTATGGTATATTTGGCCGAGAGCTTATTGTGGTGTGTGTGTGTATTGTGTGCTTTGGTGCTTTTCTTGTGCTTGCTAACCAAGTTTATGATTTTGTGGGCTATATGCTATGGTTAATTATCATGTATATGTATATGCTTGGATTCCTTTGTTTTTGTGTTTGTTTTGCAGGTTAAGCTAAGCTAATGGGAGGTTAAGCTTTGAGTGAATACTCAGCTTAACTAAATAGACTCTTTATTGAGTTGTATTGCTGAAAGTGCATCCTACTGAGTTTTACTCACTGCCCATCCTTTTATTTTAAGGCAAAGACATTAGGCCTGAGTAGCACTAGTTTGCTCTGTACTTGTGTTTAGTGCTTGGTTGCTTGTTTTCCAAGGTATGTGCTAATGTGTACTTTGCTTATTAGTTCTAGTACATTACAAGCATTATATTTTTGGTTGGCTGAGACTTATGTGATAAGTATGCAGGCTGTAGTTGGAGACTTGTCTCGGAAAGCTATGGATACTTGGACTTTGGCTCTGATCATAGTATTTGCTTTCATGACAATGAATCAGGCAATTGGGTTGGTGTGGCAGTGTGTACTTTTGTATGGAATTCTCAAAGTTTTGTTTGACCATTAATCGTCTTGGTATATAATAACTTGGCATGTTTAGCTTTTGGTTTCATGGCATGTAGCCATGTTGGACACTAGGTAGACTACCCTTTTTGTGTACTTATGTGTAGTCCATGATGCCTAGACTTGTGATGCTTTTGTTGGGATTGTATGCCAAGTTATGTATGGGCTTATGGATGGCTTTATGCTTTTACATGTATGCTGAATGTTTTAGGCCAATGTATGTGTGCAATCAAGTGTGCTATCTATATGACAACCAAGAAGCCACATTATTGGTTTAGATTTTAAAACCACAAGTTGGTATGTACATGATGCTTTCGGTCAACAACATACATATAATGGTGCACAACATTTCCATAAGACTAGGCCCATAACTATTCACATAAAAGTGCCATACATTGGCCTAAAACATTCAGCATACATGTAAAAGCATAAAGCCATCCATAAGCCCATACATAACTTGGCATACAATCCCAACAAAAGCATCACAAGTCTAGGCATCATGGACTACACATAAGTACACAAAAAGGGTAGTCTACCTAGTGTCCAACATGGCTACATGCCATGAAACCAAAAGCTAAACATGCCAAGTTATTATATACCAAGACCATTAATGGTCAAACAAAACTTTGAGAATTCCATACAAAAGTACACACTGCCACACCAACCCAATTGCCTGATTCATTGTCATGAAAGCAAATACTATGATCAGAGCCAAAGTCCAAGTATCCATAGCTTTCCGAGACAAGTCTCCAACTACAGCCTGCATACTTATCACATAAGTCTCAGCCAACCAAAAATATAAGACTTGTAATGTACTAGAACTAATAAGCCAAGTACACATTAGCACATACCTTGGAAAACAAGCAACCAAGCACTAAACACAAGTACAGAGCAAACTAGTGCTACTCAGGCCTAATGTCTTTGCCTTAAAATAAAAGGATGGGCAGTGAGTAAAACTCAGTAGGATGCACTTTCAGCAATACAACTCAATAAAGAGTCTATTTAGTTAAGCTGAGTATTCACTCAAAGCTTAACCTCCCATTAGCTTAGCTTAACCTGCAAAACAAACACAAAAACAAAGGAATCCAAGCATATACATATACATGATAATTAACCATAGCATATAGCCCACAAAATCATAAACTTGGTTAGCAAGCACAAGAAAAGCACCAAAGCACACAATACACACACACACCACAATAAGCTCTCGGCCAAATATACCATACATGTACTCATGTGCACTTGGCACACAAAACACCTTCCAACACACCACTTCCACTTAGAGCTCCAAAATGCTAAGCAAATAGGCCACATTTACTAGCATTTCTAGTACATGTACACTAGTCAATTAGCTAATCAACAATCAACCGAGTGAAAATTCAATAGCCCATCAAGGAACTAAGGTCATTTGGCAGATTTTAACCATCACTTAGCCACTCTAAACACTTGAACCATGGTAAATCACCAAGCAATATCAAGTGTTAGTGAATCCTACCTCAAATGCTTTCGGTCATAAGCCAAACTTCCGATGCCCAAGTATTCTTCAATCACAAATGCCTACCACCAACAAATAGGCATCAATCACACTTGATCATGGATTAACTACCATGAATTTAATGAAGAACACCAAACTACACTAGCTCAAGCTCTCGGGCAAAATGCCCAATTCCATATATTTATGTTCTTCATCAATCTATCTCAATACATGATCATCTAACCATCAATAAAGCTTGCTCATGGCACAATTGCCATGTAACCAAGTGAAGAACACTAAATTACACTAATTCAAGCTTTCGGCCATAATGCCCAATTTCACACAATAATGTTCTTCATCAATCTATCCCATCATATAATTACCTAATCATCAATAAAAATTGTTCATGGCACCATTACCATGCAATTAAATGAAGTACATGGAATTACGTCAAATTGCACTTCTCGGCCAAACGCCAACTTGCTCACCTTGATGTTCTTCACTCAAACTTGCCTAGCATAAGATCAAATAGGCATTAATACACCTTAATCATGGATTACTTTCCATGGAAACAAGGAGGAACATCAAGCGAAGTCACCCATCATTTTCTGCCAACATTGAACTTGCAACCCAACACACACATGCTCATTTAACTCAATCCAACAACAATTGAGCATTTAAATCCCTTGTTCATGGAAGAAATACCATGGAAATCAAGAGATACAAAGAATACCTTGGAACCCTAGCTTGATTTGGCTCGGCCCTTCACCAAAACTCAAGAACAAAGCTTGATTCCAAGTAGTCTAAAGCCAAAACAAGTCTTCCAAGCTTGAATCCTTCAAGAGTTCTCCAATTTGCTTGAGTTCATGACCAATTCTTGGATGAGCACTCAAGAACAACTCTTGGCCTTAGGAAGAACAATGAAAGCCTGAAATGAAACAAAATAAATGGTGTTGAGTTAATTCGGCCGAAAGACACTTGTGCTCAAAATGGCACTAACATAAGTCTTTAACTCCAACTTATTTGCATGGCTCACTAAAGTCCTCACTTGCTCACGGTTATACATGCACCATTAAAACCTTGATTCAAATGACACTTAAGTCCAAACATGGCCCATAATGCCAAGCACAAGACAAATACAAGTACCAAAGTACTATAATTACCCATGTGTAACCGGCCATGTAACCAAAATAAAACTAGTTAGTTTAACTAGTTAACTAGTGAATAGTTCTTTAGTGGTAGACAAGACCTGACTAGTAATCATTATTGTCTACTAGTTTTGGTTTAGTCTTGCACTAGTCATCCAATAAACTTGCATGGCCGAAATGATCAACTTAAAGTTGATAGTTTTAATTGTACCACTCATTCAAGTGTACAATTTGATCCCCTTTCTCTATTTTCTATCTGTTTTTCCATAGTCTAGTTTCTATGTGCAGTTTAGCCCTGAAAATTTTTAGCTTTACACATAGACCACTGTACTAGTTTCCATAGTTCTCCTCATCCTTCCTTTATGCTTTTCTTTGTTTTCCTTTGTTTTTCTTGGCCTAAGCCAAGCACTTAGCAGGTACCTAACAATATCTCATATGGTGTCTTTTGAACTGATTTAGATGGAACTTTGTTTAGTGTAAAAGTGGTTGTCTTTAGAGCATGTCCCCAAAAGGAGTTTGGAAGGTCAGTTTGACTCATCATAGAGCGAACCATGTCTAATAGAGTTCGATTTCTTCTTTTAAATACACCATTCCATTGAGGTGTATCTGGTGGAGTGAGTTGTGATACTATACCACACTCCTTCAGATAGTCAAAGAATTCTTGATCCAAGTACTCTCTACCTCAATCTGATTGAAGCACTTTGATACTTTTTTTGAGTTGATTCCCAACTTCATTGTTGAATTATTTGAACTTTTCAAAGGATTCTGACTTGTGTCTCATGTGATACACATAGCCATATCTACTGAAGTCATTAGTTAAAGTAATGAAGTATTGAAAACCTCCTTTAGCATGTGTAGACATAGGGCCACATACATCACTATGTATGAGTTCTAGTAAGTCATTAGCCCTTTCACTTTGCCCTGTGAATTGGGCTTTGGTCATCTTGCCCAACAAACATGACTCACATGTCTCATACGATTCAAAATCAAATGAGTCCAAGAGTCTATCCTTATGCAGCTTGGATATGCGGGTCTTGTTTATATGGCCCAAGCGACAGTGCCAGAGATAGGTCAGGTTTGAATCATTTAATTTGACCCTCTTGGTATTCACAATATAGATTGGACCTTTGAGGTCTAGAACATACAACCTACTGCTAAGTTGAGCACTGCCATAAAAGATTTCATTCAAATAAAAAGAACAACATTTGTCCTTTATTATAAATGAAAAACCTTTCTTGTCCAAACAAGAAACAGAAATCAAATTTCTACTAATATTAGGCACAAAGTAGTAGTTGTCTAATTCTAAAACTAATCCACTAGGTAAAGTGAGAACAGAAGTCCCTACGGCTAAGGCAACAACCCTTGCTCCATTTCCAACACGTAAGTCCACTTCACCTCGGGCCAATCTTCTACTTCTACTTAGATCCTGCACATTTGCACAAATTTGAGATCCACATCCAGTAGAAAAGTTAGCCTCTATAACAAAAATACCTTAAGTGGAAGTCTTACTTCCGTTTTCCTTAGCAAGTTCTTCAAGATAGAGCTTGCAGTTGCGCTTCTAGTGTCCAGGTTGCTTACAATGGAAGCACCCCCTTCCTTTGCCACACCACCCTTTGGTTTTAGTGTAGCTGAAGAAGAATTGGCGTTGGACTTTCCATTAGCCTTATCCTTCTTCTTGTTGGCTTTTCCCTTTCCTTTGCCTTTTTGAACCGTCAAAATGGCTTAGCCTTCTTAAGGTTTTGCTCAGTAGTTCTCAACATGTTGAGCAATTCAGGGAAGGACTTGTCAAGGTCATTCATGTTATAGTTCATGACAAACTGACTATAGTTTTTAGGCAACGATTGCAAGACTACATCAACAGCCAACACTTTCTGAAGAACAAATCCCAAACTCTCAAGATTCTCAATGTACCCAATCATCTTGAGCACATGAGGACCCATGGGACTTTCCTCAGATATCTTGCACTGAAACAATGCCTTAGAGGTCTCAAACCTCTCATGCGTAGCTTACTCATGAAAAAGCATTTTGAGATGTTTGATCATATCGAACGCCCCCATGTTCTCATGTTGCTTCTGAAGCTCAAATTCCATGGTAATAAGCATGAGGCATGCAACATCCAAAGCATCATCAGAATGCCTTTTGTGAGCATCCTTTTCAGCTCTTGGAGCAGTGGTAGCATGCTCATTCGGAATGGGCTGCTCTAGGACATAAGCCTTTCTCTCTTGCTTGAGGACTATCCTCAAGTTTCGGTACCATTTGAGGTCCCATTCAATAAGGACTTTTATCAAACGATACTCCCACTATTTTTCTCAAAATAATAACCCTTGATATTATTTTGAAACACCTCCGCGCTAAGGTATTCTAGTGGGCCAAGATCTATATTTGACCACAACCTGAGTCAGCTTTGGCTTTTCTCTCAAGTTACTGCTATTTAGGTAGACAACTCCTTGCCAATTGGATCATCATTCAACTCTTGGATAGTTGGGTGAACAACACTTGTCCAAGCTCATCTCATGAACTTAAGCCCAACTCTATGCCTTTAAGTCCCCAATCCTATTTAGATGACTTAGTTAAGTCAGACCCATAGTTATCAAGTTGGATATCACTATTATCCCATCACGCCTTACCAAGATGAACATAGGTGCTTTGCTTTGGCAAACCCACCCAATGTTGATCAAAGTCTTGATGACTGCCAACATTTGGAAGGCATCACATTTAATGACTTAATATTTGTTTGAGGGATTTTCTTCTTTGATCTCACCAATTTGTTATCTTTGGTTGTCTTATACATGCATCACATACAAATATAAAACATGCATCTCAGGCTTACAAGAAAGTAAATGTGAATGGTTATAGCCCAAACTATGCGATATTCTCAAGCTAATGAGAATATCATAAAAGCCTAAGAAAAGAAAAGGGTCTTCATAAACTCCTTCTCTTCCTTTCTTGGTTGCTCTTTTGTTGTCACCTCCTTGGACATAGCACCTTGGATGATCATTGGACATACCAACTTGGATGATCCCATAATGTACCATTACACTAATAATAGAAACCTCGAGTTACATTCGAGGGGAGTAAGGTGAGAAAAGAATCTACAATGAGAGTAACAAGAGAAGACATGACTCGCAGGCTGTATTTACAAGTACAACCAATCAAGGGCTACAACCATGCACCATGCTTCAACCATCAATCAGCATAACATTCCAAATCTCATTCAACAAATGCATGCCAATTTTCGCGAGTTGATTAACTAGTTTTATTTATATGGTGCTTCGCATACGGTGGTCCCACTTTAGGGTTTCACCAGTAGCTCTGATACCACTGTTGGGTTTTGGGAGCCAAACAGCGCAACAGAATTTAACCAAAACCCTCCAGGATCCAAGTGAAATGGGGTAAAATGGGTGTTCAAAAATTTTCATACCTAATTTTCGGTTGAGATCTCTCACTCAACTGTAGAGTTGAATCACAAAACTTGAACAGTTGACGTGTTCAAGCTCTCTATGGTATCCACACGAGCCTCTCGGGATCACCATGCTTCCACCACGTCCCGGCAGATGCGTTTCCCTTGCACTAGCGGTGCTAGCTTGTGTCCTCCAAGGAACTGCAAGAGAAGAGTTTGGCTGTCCTTTTGGGAGGCTAAGGCAAGGAGACCTGCAAAATTCTGCCTAAAAGTTGTATTTATAGTAAGACTCAACTTCCAGGCCTAATGGGTTTCAAAGCCCTAATCTAATTAGGCTTTAATTTTGGGCTTAATAATGGCTCAACTATTAGGCCCAGTATTAATACAAAATTATTGTGAAACCAAAACCCAAATTATTAGCCCATGCACTCTAATGATCCAACTAGCTCTATGTGTGCGACCCAATAGGCTCTTACCACGTTGGCAATGATCATAAATCACATTTATGATCATAAGCAACGAGCAGTGTCTAGTAACACATCATTGCTACCCAAATGACAAGATTGACGATGATTCGACTAAACCTTTATGATCATCACCGATATATGCTATTGTCCCTTTGTCCAAGATATCAAGACTAAGCACGAGACATGGAATGTGTCACTCTCGTATAGCCTAATCTTTGGTTTATTGCTTACCAAGTAGACCAACTTAAACTGATGACATTGATATCGTATATCAACTCATCCGAGCATGGCCATGCATTTTCTAAGTCTCACTCTATCAAGGGGCCCAAAGATATCACTCCTGTCACATAGGAGGGACAAATCCTATCTAGATCATACAAATCCCTCCGTATGATATGTGACATACCCAATGACCTCCTTCAAGTTCACTCAGTTGCGAGCAACAAAGGAAAGGATCAAAGTATGTGACTCACATGTAGGGAACCTTGAAGATCTTAAGTCAAATGACTACATATACCATGATCACTATGAGAATCACTTATGATACTCATATAACGATCCATGTAGTGTTCTCATGGTGGGTCGGTCTAGCACACAAGTTCTCCAACTTGTACCCATATGTAGACTATATATCTCATATTAGTCTCCACACATGCTAGTCATTATGTATTATTGCAACCCGCTCCACAATAATACTAGACCAGGGATGTTTGAGAATATCATTATTCTAGGGTTACAATTATGTTTATTGCGTTACGCAGAAATAGAACAACAAACATAATTGCTAGATTAATGCCTTAATAAAATATCATGACTTAATGTGCAAAAGTACAGTCATATCATGATTGGCTTTTGGGCACAACACTAACACATGAGGGGGCTTGCGGTTCTTACATAGGAACTGACGCCCCGGCCGGAGTACTACTTCGCCAAGGATATTTCTGGCCCACCTTGAGGAAGGATGCGAGGTAGTTCGCCCAAAGATGCGACAAATGCCAAAGGCAAGCACCTATCCAGAGACTACCCTCAGAAATGATAACTTCAGCAAACTACCCCTGCCCCTTCGCTGTATGGGGTATAGACCTTATTGGTCCTCTCCCAACAGCTCCCAGAGGAGTGAAGTTCTACGTAGTCACAGTAGATTATTTCACCAAGTGGATCAAGGTAGAGCCTTTAGCGGCAATCTCGGTGAAGGACATACAGAGATTTGTCTAAAAGAACATCATATGCAGATTCAGCATATCAAGGGTGATAGTTGCTGATAATGGTTCCCAGTTCACCGATAAAGGTTTCCAGGAATTGATAGTCAACCTCGGCACAAAGTTGCACTTCGCCCCGGTGGCCTACCCTTAGAGCAATGGACAAGTTGAAGTGTCCAATAGAACAATAAAGATGGCCTAAAGAAAAGGTTGAAGGAAGCAAAGGGAAGATGGCTAGTAGACCTTCCAAGTGTCCTATGAAGCTATCGAACAACCCTTAAAAGAGCCACGGGTGAGATGCCCTTCTTACTCATCTTCGGCGCAGAGGCCATTATCCCTGTCGAGGTCGCACAACCATCGGTCAGGATACAAGTGTTCGATGAAGAAGGGAACAACCTCAGTTTAAGAACCAAGTTGCACCTCATTGACGAGCATAGAGAGATTGCCGAGTTCAGAAGAAAAGCTTTCCAGATAAAAGTAGCCGTCGTTACCAACCTGCACGTTAAGCGAAAAGGAATCAAGAAGGGGGACCTCATCCTCCGAAAAGCCAAATTTGAAGCCTAAAGACCATCTCATGGAGTACTTCGGGCAAACTAGGATGGACCTTATTTGGTCCTCGATGAAGTTCGGCCAGGAGTCTACAAGCTCAGTGACACCGAAGGTGGAGAATTGAAAAATACATGGCATTCAGATTCCTTGAAAAAATTCTATACTTGGAAATTTTTTCTAAGGAAAAATTGTACAAATCTCACTGAGGGTGAATGACTAAACATGGTGTTAAAACTGAACGATTCTTTTCCAGAAAATCGTACGTCCAAGATTATACATTTTTTCTAACGGCGTAATGACCGAACAAGTTGGCCTCCAAAGGAAAAAATGAAACATGTTTGCTTCTGAGGGGGAAGGCCGAACATGGTCACTTCAAAAGAAGTATTCGTGAAAATAGGCAGTTTTTTGCTGAAGAATATGAACCGAACATGGTTGAAAAAGACACTTAGCTACTTCATGAAAAGTTAAGATTAGCCAAAGATGTGCAACCAAACATGGTCACCTTCGATGGATGACAACCGAAGATGGTCATTTTAACGAAGTGCCGTAGTAAATTTACACACTTCAAAAAAATTTCAAGAAGAAAGTTGCACAAAAACACCAAAAAGGCGTAACCAAAGATGGTTATATCCCAGGTCAATATTTCCTTCAACCGAACATGGTTTCTGAAGGAGAGCGTTTCATGTGACCCAACATGGTCGTACCCAAAGGAGGAAAGCCAAAAGTAACTGCTTCCTGAAATGCATAAGTGAAGAACTTAGAAAAATTTTCATGAATGAAATGGTCTAAACGTGGATATGTCCGAAGGTTCACTTTTTCTGAAAAAATGTTAACCAAACATGGTCAGTGAAAAAGGGACTTAACTAATTAAACATGTGTTAAGTTTCACGGAAGATAGTTTTTTCCAAAGGATGATGACCGAGCATGGTCGTGATGCCCTTCAACAGCGAAGATAGTTCAGTAAGGAACTTAGCCAAAATTTTGAAGAAAGAAAGTTTCATTGAAATTTCATTACAAAGTACAAAAGGGAGCAAATTACACGGTAAAGAAGCAAAAGAAAGCCTATTCTGGGTCCTGGACACCTACTGGCTACTCGGCATCTTTAGCTACCTCACATTCGGCATCATCTTCTTTGGCAGCAACTATTGGGCCCGAAGGTGGATTGGTAGGGAGATTGAGGAACTCTATCCTCGACCACTCCTAAGAGGGTCCTTTGGGGATGTCCAGGGCCACCAAAAAGGAAAAGTTGACGGTGGGAAATCTGGATAGAACTTGGTGACAGACCAGGCAAAACCGTCCTGATAAGAGGACTTAGTTGCCTGTTTAGACATGTTCTTGTCCACATGCAAGTCCTCCAGTTCATTTTTTAGGACCACGACCTCCCTTTCCAACTTCTTCCTTTTCTACTTCTCCTTCTTCAGCTTGTTGACCTCAGCTTGGAGTTCGAAATTAAGAGCAAATGCCTTTGTAAGATCAGGAACGACATCATCTCTCTACTTTTGGAAAGCCTCATTCATCGATGTCAAAGATATCATCTTCGAATCGAGGTCTGACATCTTCGCTGAAAAATCTTGAATAAGCTCCCCCTGACTCTTCAGAAACTCTTCCCGAAGGTTGGCCATCTCTTCCTTGGCTATTTTATTAAGCTCGCCATACTTGACGACAGAGCTGGCAAGGAGCTCCTTGGCCTTTGCCAAGGACTCCTCAGACCGACCTTGGACCAAAGACTATTTGGCTGCCCAAGCTCTGAAGTATCCACTATATGCCAAGAGCTGCAAAATGAAATGCAGAATAAGGATAAAAAATGGGCCAAAAACTTAGGAAATTTTGCTAAGTCCCAAAGGGTTCAAAAGCTTACTTGGGCAACATGTTAACTCATCCTCACAGCAAGGACCTCCTCATTTGGACACTCCTCCATGAGGGACTAGAAGGTGGCATTTGTCAGGATGCCCTTCGCCATCTGAGGAGCCATTTTCTGGCTATCCTCGAAGAACAAGTCCATGTCCTCTGTCAAAGTCCATAAAGGCTCCCTCGGCACTTTATCCTTCAGAATCTTGGTATCCTAAAGGGCCTTCTTCCGCGCATGCTCCACCACCCACTAAGCAGGTGCTTGCTCTTCTCCAAAATCACGCCAAAGCTCCATTAGCACATTATCACTTAGCCATTCATCTATAAGGTCTAAAATGCCAAAAATTACTAAACTAATAGAAGAATAGCTAAGGGACAAACCTGGTGAAAGCTCAACGTCATCTCCCTTTATGTCACTAACCTTGAGGACCTCAACAGGAACATGCTTGCCTTTCCTCTTTCGGTGCTCCTCAAGCTCCTTGGCCAAGAGTCCCCCAACGAAGGTCCCCAGGATCTCCGCCGCAGTATTGGGACTTAGGGGAGTTAAGCAGATGGCCGGCTCCGAAGGAGTGTCGGCACGAATAAAAGTTTGGTCCTGCACCTCCATATCACCTTCGGCCAGAGGAGGAAGGAAGTCCTCCTTGACTTTCTTCAACTTTAGAGCCAAAGATGATCCCTCAAGCGCCTTCCTTTTTGGCACTGACTTCTTTCTATGCTGCTGCCCCTTCCCGGCCTGATCGAGGGTGAGAGACTTGTGAAATGCAGCGGAGTTGTCACCCATCCCTACAAAAAGAAGAACATCAGTGTAAGTACAGAAGGAGATATATAAAAAAGTAGGAAAGAAACTTACTCTCTTCAAGAAATGGGTACATGAGTTCACGCCGAATGAGCATTACCAGCCACGCCTTCTTCCCGTCAAAAAGAAGGCTTCGGCATGTTCAGGTTGGTAATGTGTTCCTCGATCACCCCTAGCTCCCGAAGGACCTCTTCGGTCATCAAATTCCATCTAATGGGAAAGGGGTATAAGGAACGAGGAGGGACCTCGGGATCCCAATCCACGACAGCCCGAATATGGCTGTGAAACTCCTCAAATTGGTGTTCTAACTCTAAGGTTAGTAGTTTTCGTGGATCAACTACATCAATATCCAAAGTTCCCGAAGCCCATTTGGTCAGCACATGCTTCCATTGCTCATGGACCTTCAAAAAGAAGAACTTCTTCTGCCACCCTCGCCAGCTGTCCTTCATTCCGAAGGTGAATGTGTACTTCCTTCTCCCAGATCCCTGAGGAAGCAAGAAGTAGAACCGACCCTTCGGGAGAGGGTGGAGTTTGTAGTATTGCATGAACAAGATGAAGTGGGGCTCTATCTTGAAGACCCCACACATGCAAAGAAAGGCATTGAAATAAGAATAAGAGTTCGAAGGTAGTTGGTTCATAGCTATGACATAAAACTGGAAAAAGTCACAAACCATCTTCAACAGAGGATATCGAAGTCCAGCCTTCAGCCGGGCCTGAAAGACGGTAACCTCATCCAAATGAGCCATATGACTAGGCATACCTGGACTAGGTAGCCTTGTGACAGCATAAGAAGGAAGGAAGAATTTAGCCGACCACTTTTGAACTTTCTCCATAGTGGCACAGCTTGGATGAGAGTTTAGGGGAAGCCAGCTCTCAGGAATGGGATAGGTCTTAGCTTTGGGAGCAGACACATTCAGAAAGAAAAATTCTAACCTTAAGAAGGTGAAAGAAAAAGAATGGGGAAGACACACAAAAAATACCAAAGAATGACTTCAGAAAAAAGATGCACCTAGCTTGGAACAAGGTATGAACTTCGGAAAAAAGACCACCGCACATGTCACCAAAAATCGCTTCGCCGCTAGCATCACCACTGAAAAAAGAAAGAGGCAAGCAGAAACTCGAGAACAAAAGATAGCAAAAAAACAAAAGTCTGGAAAAAGTTGAGGAGGAAGGGTTTATATAGGCCGAAGAAGGCAGGCGAAGAGTCACCATAATGATCCCTCGAAGGTAAAAAGATGCGACTGACATAACGGGCACGACTGTTCGCAAGTCACCAAGTGACACATGTCACCCAAAGCGGGAAACGAGGGCATGCCTCCTGACAACTAGCAGACCTACACAAGCTTAGCTCGAAGTGACGCATCTATCCGGTTAAGAAGATGTGATGATTCACTGAGACAACAAAAAATGAAAAGGGGAATATGGACTTTGCTCCAAAGTAACGACTTCAGGAAAATCAAAAGCTCGGCCAAAAATGAGGAAGTACCACTTGAATGATGACGGGACTACCTCAGCTTGAAAGACATCTTAAACCAAAGAGGTTCCATCTTTCGAAGAAGGTAACCTCGGTCAAAAGACCAGTCATACTAGTTGAGATGGCTGTCACCTCCCAAGAGTTCCACGATACGCTTATGAAAGCTCAAGCACAGAAGATACAACTTGGGTTTCTCAAGGGGGGCATGTGATAACCAAAGGGCTATTACCCTTGGAGATTTCCCAAATTGGCTTGGTGAGTATCACCCTCGGGGAACACATATGACTGACCTCAGTAGAAAGGTAAGCCCCCACCATCCTCGGTGTGAACACCACCCTACAACCGAAGGGCCAATGTCTCTGAGATCTGATCACCTAGGCAAAGACCACCTTCGATCAAGACCTAGCCTTGACCTCAACTACCCTTGGTAAGTGATTGGATAGACCTTAGAAAAGGCATGCACAACCACCCTCGGATGGGCGAGCCCACCAACTTCGAAAGTGTATATCCCTATCCTCGGCAAGGGAGAACGTCACCTAAAGGTGCCCCATTCTGTCAAAGGACCTCACCTAACAACACTCGGTGGTAATGTTAGGTCGAAGGAAACCTCCTACCCCGAAGAAGTTCCATACTCTGAAGGGTTCTAGCTCCCCGAAGAGGTTTTCTGGAGACACGACAAAAATGGTTAAAGAGCCTCTGACATAGAGACCTTGCACACGCCTCAGACCTTTAGCCGGAACGGCCTACGGCCAGCTAGAGATACCTATCTCGGAAGGTACGAACCACATCTGATCGTACGCGTGTCATGATCTGAGCGGGTTGTGACAAACGGCCTCCTCCCTACGCCCTCGTATAAAAAATTAGGAATGACCTTGGTAAGAGGACACAGAACTCTCTCTACTCTTTGCTCTTCACTCTCTGCTCTTTATTCCCTAAAGACTAAGTTGGGCATTGAAGGTCCTTCCTCGAAAACACATTCTGAGGAGCTCCTAACCCTTGTTCTTCTAAGTGTTCCAGGCACCCTCATACTGGAAGTCTCTCCTTCAGGCCAGCATGTCATATGACGAGTATACCACTGGGCATCACTATGCAAGCTCCTATTTGGGAACTCTATTGAGATGACTAGCCGCCCTTCTCTAGTTGACCCTCTGGTGAAAGGGTTCTAGCATGGGAACATATGTGTAACCATTTTTGGTTGAGTTGGTGCATAATTTTAGCTACAATGGGGTGTTGGGAATCATGTATGAAGCCCATAGTGACCGTTAGAGGAGACTTCTCTTTTGGAAGGAAAGGCTCTGGGAGTGCCTGATCATATGCCGACAGAGGCTCAAGGACGGACTGGGACTTCGGAATACCTTTAAACTTGGGAAATTCTAGGTGATGCTAGAGCACATCTTCAATGTAAGACATGTTAAACCTCTGACAGACCTTCACCAAAGTAGTATCTGCAACACGTGAAGAAGAAGGGTTAGGAGCTCCCCTGAGTGTGTTTCCGGGAGGGAAAAGTTGTTAGATGTTAAGAGTAGAGAATGAAAAAGAAGGAAAATTTTTCTTCTTTTTTGTTTACCTGGGAGCCTCCCCGCAATATTTACAGGAGGCTGAGAGGAGGAGTCCATTATGCTCATCCTGAGTAGATCAAGACACATTTTCAGCTATATTTGGTTTGTATTTTTTAAGAAAGGTGTCTACAGCTGGCCATAGGTGGTTATGCCTAAAGGGTAGGGGGCATGTGCAAGGTTTCTGTCAGAGATCCCCCAACTGTATTTGTCCTTTCTCCCTAAGACCCCTCCAAGGATTTCAGATCCCTTCAGACAAGGACTTCCCCCAAGCGCAACTAGAGGAAGCCCTTCGGATGGGCAGACCATCTTCGGCATACATTTCTTCTACCAAGGATGATGGACCTACATTCCTGAGGTTGGTAATGTACACTCCCAAGGATGGCAATTAGTCTTTTTCCCAGAGTCGACCGTACATATTTCCAAGGGTGGTGTAGAGAATTCTCACAAGGTTGGTCACATATCTTTCCAAGGGTGGTGTAAGGTCTGCCAATAAGATGGTCATGTGGGTGATAGCCCTTAGGCTATCACTAGGCTTGATGAAGGCATGTATATTATAGTGCTTCCTCTTAACTTCATGTGGAATTTGGAATCGCCTCAATTAGACACCCTAGCAAAAAGTTATGAAGAAAATACTATCGGGTGTCAAAGTTGTGGGCAATGCATTGTCAATGAACAAAGACAAGTTGCCACAGCACAAAAAACCCTGTTATTTTCATGACAAGGTTGGCAACGCAGCAACATGTCCCCAACTATTTTATGCCCAGAAATTCCATCTTTCATGCGATGGCTACTTTGGTGCCTTCCAAGGCCTTCCAATGGCCCTAGGGATGCTTTGAAATGCCTCAAACCTTCAAGTACACATGCACTAGGCCACAATACACCATTTAAACCAAGCCTATGGCATCCATAAACAACACACAACCCATCTAAACCTTACTAGTCCAACATGTTCATCACCATCTACCAACTACTACCATTCATCAAACTACTTGAATTTAACTTGAAAATAAGCTATGAATGGCATTAATATGCTTGAATCATAAATCCTTTTCCCCAACTCACCTTGAACTAGCAACAATCAAGCACTACAGGATTCAAAGGGATATACTAGGTTTCCTAGGTTCCAAAGAATGAACAAGGTTCATGGCATGAAATTAACACAATCCACACAAAACCTAAGCTCCCATAAGCTTAAGAGGAAGAAAACATCAAGGAAAGCTAGCTACCTTACATGTAAACCATGCCCATGGTGGAGAAACATCCCAACAAGTTTCAAAACACCAAAAGAAGTGCAAAGCAAGCTTATCTCTTCACGGGAACCAAGAAAGTTTCCAATTTTTTTTCCAAGAAATCTTGATTTGTAGGAGAATTGAGCAAGAAACTGAGGGGGTTAGAGAAGGTTTCAAAAATGAAGTGGAAGGGATAAGGGAATAGTGACATGCTCATCTTTTCCAACCATTTTTAAAACAACAAAAACTCCCCCCTGGACTTCTTTACTTTTGCAAACTTACCCTTTGCCCAAATAGTAACTAGGAAATTAAACTCTTATGCAAACTTAGCAATCTTGGGCCTTGGGTTTTAAAAGCATCATTTTTACTCTCGGAACTTGTCCTGACCCTCCGAGGTACAAAATGGCCATTTTTGCCTCTAGGCAAAACTTAGTCCCATAAACTACTCGGTACCTACTAAACCTTTAAATAACTTACTTGATTTTGCTAATTCACCTCTAATTAAGGTATTTAAACTAAAGATTTATGAACTTACCTTGCTACAATGCATCCAACTAGGATGGTTATAACTTTCTCCCCACCTTGGAGAATTTGGTCCTCTAAATTCAATCTCCCTACCTTAAGACACTAACGAAGGATACGGTGCCAATGTATCCCAATCAAACCTACCAAATTGTGCCAATCACAACAACCCACAGGGTGCTGAACTTCCGAATCCATTCAGCTAATGCCCTCCATGCACTTGAGTTAGGCCCTGTCTCGTATGGTACTGTAGCCCAAGCCATTCATTGTGCTCACTGCTAACTATTGTCTCATTAATTGCTCACTGTTCCCTATACCTTAGCTGACCATACTCAGTCTGAACACTTTAATGCAATTTTTATTCTTGAAGACTATGGCATGGCCTCTCCCCACCTTTAGCACATGATACTACTAAAGGAGATTTAACTTCTCCAAGCTATCCCAATCAATCCAGTCATCATGAATCCTCTACACTAAACTCTATGTCAAGTCCTCTAGTGTAACATAGCATAACAAGATTTTAGAATCCTGTCCACTACCTTTACACTAGTATGATCTTACTAAAAGCTCAGCACCAACAAACCTGCTTCACTCATTCCTCTATGCCAAAACCCACTAGTGAAAGCTAACTTAACAAGTTAAACTTGTCTGTTAACACTTACACTAAAAAATTTCTACTCTAGGTACAACACCCATGCTCTTGTACCAAACCCTTTAGTGCAATCTAGCTTAACAATAATGAAACTTGTCCACTAGCTCTTACATAGTTAGTTCCTTACTCTAGGTTTGGTACCTGACAACTCCTAACAATCACTAGACTAAGTGTGTCACTAGTGTACTATGGTGCCGCCACATACACGTCTAGGGCTCTTCCAAATGAGTGAACTATCGAGAGTTGAATGTCTTGGCCCACCCTAGAGCACGAGCCTTCAAATGCTCCCCTTAGATGCGCCCTATGCATCAGGCATATCAGTGGACTAGGTAGGGTACCCATACAACACCCCAGCATCATGATCCTACTACTCTCACTGCTTTGGAGCCTCTTACACCCACAAGCATTCAAGAGAAAACCTCTTTGGCACAAGTACTAAGACCTCCAAGCAGCTAGCAGCCCTTGGGCCTCATCAGTGCCCCCTCAGCTTAGGCCACCTAACACTCAGTGATTTAGCTACCAAAAGGCTACCTAAGTCAAAGGTCTTAATGCTTCAGCTGCCCCACTCAGAGTATCCTAGGTGCACGAAGCCTAGACACTCAGTCTCTTCATTTCCTTGCACGTAGAACCCAAGACAATACACATGCAAGATTCTTAGGTTTGTCCTTTGTACACTTGCTTCGTGCCCATTAATACCCATTCTATGCTTGAAGCACCTATGGCGTCTTTAGCTAAGTTACAATATGTTGGACAATCCTCAAGCAACCTAGCCACCCGTTGGTAGGTAGCAAACTAGACAGCTTGGTCCCAGTCACTAGACTCCAATATGCCTCCACTCTTACTCAACTATATGACCACCTTCTAAGCCTTTCAACTACCCATAGTATCAAGCGCCCTAACTACAACTGTTCCTCACTTAGCCGATGGATACAAAGAACCATCTCCACCTTTGATTCTTAACTACCATACCATGACTACACTATATAATCCTCACATCAAAATGATGCACTCATGGCTTTTACCACATTAACCTACCAACTTGGTGGAAGAACTAATTTCACCACCACTTCCATTAACTATCAGGAAGTGGTTAGCCATGTAAAATCTCTCCTGTGGCTCGTCCACAATAAATTTACTTAGGACACCCGCTAGCCCTTAACCAATCTTACTGATCACAAGCCCTTCATTTTCAAGGCACTAAGGTCACATGAAATGCTTTAACTCTGGGCTATGATTAGCTCAACCAATATCCTCACTGACTAGCCATCCAACCATTGCCTTCTCTATACTATCATAAACACAACAACAACCAAAGCTACAAGACAGATACCTATGCATAACTGTACCTATACTAGACCTAGCACTTTGATTACAGAGTAAAAAACTTAACTAGGTAAGAGATTACTTCACCTTGTGGCTACTGAGCCAACTCTCAATTGACCGTAGTGAACACTCCTTCACGGGTGATATTTGGACACTACCCTGTATCGTTAAGGTAAAATATCCTCTTTTTGGCATCACTTGGTCATTTTGACTAGTTCCACTTGCTTACTAGCACTAACATAAAGGGTCAAGCGATCACCAGGGTGTCCTTGGTTCCACTTAGAAGTTAGTCCTTTACCTGGTCAGCTAGTTTCACTAGTCAAGTCTCTTTTCCTCCACAAGTCAACTTGGTGGCCCTTGACTCCACTGAACCTTAAGAGGATGACCATAAGTCACAAACTATCCCGAGGTCCATTATAGTCCTTCTTATTGCTAGGGTCTTCTTATTGCCTTACAGCAATGAAGCCGAACCCTAGCAACGACTATATTCCTACTTGCTCAACCCTAAGGTATATAGCTGATAGATGAACAAGCCTATCCAAACATTTACCCTCAAATGAGTTCCTTGCACCTTCCTTCCCTACATGATGACCTCCTCCATTCAATAGTTAGAAATAAAAATTAAAACTTACCTACTTACCATTGTACTATTTTAATGAACTACTCCATTGGTTGGGTACTCTATGGAACTCATCCTTTCAACTAGCCAGCATTCGCTATCAACCAGGCTACTAAACTAACTCATGCAAGAAAACAACTTATAATCCTAGAACATTTCCAATCTAAAGCATTTAGGGCTCCACTTATGTGGTTTCATGTACTAGAGGTGGGTCCTAGGGTGATGGATATTAACCCAATACTTGGTGCATCATTAGGTTCTTAATGCACTTGGGTTAGCCCTTATCCTTGCTCACAATGACTACCCAACATGCCAAGGAAGGCTATGCCAATAAACTAATGCCAAAACTCTAACAAATTAACTAGACTACTAGTGAAAGGTTGAAGACTTGCCTTACACAAGACTTCTGGCCGCCTACTTTGACCACTTGACTGGTCATACAAAGCTCAAACTAATGCTTTAGTGCACTAGGTTGACTCTTCAAGGCTACAGCTATTAGGGACAAACTTCTTAGGCTAGTATTACCTGAACTGAGCCTAAATATAAGACTAGTCTGATGACCACTCGGACCATTGCCAACATTTCCAAGGTGCAAGCTAAGAGTGATGCACTCTTTGCACCCCTAGGCCTTACCCCTTCTCCTCATGATCCTTTCTTATTCCTCAATCTTAGGTTGACTTTCACATTATGGGCATGTTGCCCATGCTCCTACTAGGTTGGATGAGCCAACCTTCACCAAACAGTCTCATGTATTTAAATCATCTAACTTTCTTTCGAAAGCTGTTGCATCCGGCACCACTTGTCGATGCCCACCTCGACAATTGTCAGACACCTTCATGAGCTAGCTCAAGGCCTTAGGGAAACATGTCCTCAAGCTCCAACTCTTAAGGAAAAAGTATGAGAGTGCTGCCCTTTATTGCTTTATAGCCAACATGACGAAGTGTTCATCACTTAGGTCAGTGCACCCTCAAGTCTCCTCATTGTTCCTAACCCATTCCAAGTTGTTGCGTTCAAGTTTTGGATCTTCTGGAGTAATCCACCTGGCCTAGTGGTACTCTCCACCTTGGAGGATTCTATGTCCTCCGATGTAGCCAACCTCATGATTGAGGTCCAAAACAACTTCCTACAATGGAGGTCACATCCCAACCACTTGCACCAAGGTGTTGGCTTACCTTGGAACAAGCCAAACCAACTGCCCCAACAATGCCACACTAGACTACTACGATCAATTCCTAAACCTTAGCATCCAAAAAAAAACCTAACCTAGTTTCACCACTGCCACCTACATCAAAAGCTAGATGACAAGCCACAGTCGTTGCTTAGCACTAACTATCACCGCCGAAAGACTTCACATGTGCACACCACCTCTGATCGAAGCAAACACGACAAAACCCCGGAAAAAGAGGGCTGCAGCACCCTTGGACAAGCCAGATGGGCACTACCACTCAGGAAACCCATGGGACTAACTTCGGTTAGAAGGAGTCACTACCCTTCCCGAGGGTGACCTTGCGCTAACCTCACATGGCCAAAACCACCTCCGGATACTCTTTGTGCAACCCTCGGGGCGCGCTCATGAAGTGCCACATCAAGTACCCGAGCCTGACCTCGGGAAAGCCCAACTGAAGGTGCTTCATACAAACAAGGGACCTCTCTCTAGAGGAGCTCACCTCCCTGAATGAGCTCTGTACCCCGAAGGAGTTCGGTCCCCCGAAAAGGCCACATGGGCGTACAATGAAATGGCTGAGGAGTCTCTGACACACCGTAATCGTACAGTCCCTGACACACTGCACTCAAACACGCTCTGACACACCGTACTCGTACAGGCCCCAACACGCCACCCCCAGACACGCTCTGACTTGCCACCCTTGTACGACCTAGGCTCCTGGCCAGGCAGCCTATGGTCCGCTAAAAGCTCCCCTTCTCCTCGAAGGTACGGACCCCATCCGACCGAACACGTGTCACAATCTGGGCAAACTGTGGCAAATGAACTTATCCTATTCATCTCCCTATAAATATTCGCAAAGCGCCCTAGGTAAGGGGATCCCCCACTCCAAGGAAGAATCTCTCTGCTCCTTACTTACCCTCTACCTTCAAACACTGACTTGGGCGTCGGAGACTCCTCCCCTGGAAAAACACTCCGGGGAGCTCCTAACCCTTGCTTTTCTAAGTCCTTGCAGTCCTTCTCCCACTGGAGGTTCCTCATCCAGGCATCCTCTCACCGGAAGTTATTGCTCCAGGCTCACCATGTTGCACAACGATGATGCGGAAAGGCATCACCCAACAATGCCACACTAGACTACTACGATCAATTCCTAAACCCTAGCATCCAAAAACAAACCTGACCTTGTTTCACCATTGCCACCTACATCGAAAGCTAGATGACAACTCAAGTTGTTGTTTAGCACTAACTACAGTAGCATAAAAACAATCCCCTTGATCTCATCACCTAACCTCCAATGACCATGATTGAGCTTTAATACCAAAACTGACATGGTCCCCCATGGGCCTACTAAGGAAGCCTATGGGAACTTGTCCCACACTAGTCATAATTGGCTTATTGATTATGAAAACACTAGTCAAAACCTTTATCCTTCTAGTTAATTAATCTTACTATGCAAATTATGCACTTTAACTTGTTCAATAAAATAAGGAAATGGCACTTAAAACATTTCCATGGGATTTCATTAAAAACAAACATCATAACTACCAAAGCAAACAAAGCATTTAAGAAGTTAATTGCACACAATCATTAACGTGTGAACATCCAAGTGAAAGTAGACTATGCTCACACAAAAAAGTGACTATGGAGTAGACTACTCATACATGAACATTGGTGGAAAACTAGTGTATAAAAACTATATGCTGAATAACTCTACTAAGATCTTTAACTAAGCTTCCACCTTAAAGCAACTCTCGGTGGCAAGCTCCAAAGCCCTCCCTTGTGCTTTACTAGCCTCTATTGGCCAAAAAAATGACTATAGTTAGCACCATAACTTAACTAACAAGTGAACCACAAACTGGAATCATAAAGATTAAAATAAACCAAATACCTGCTCGAGAGCCTCGCTCAACAACCCTCAAAAGTTGTTGGCTCAATGACACCCAAAATTGCATAACAAAAGTTAAGGGAGTGAGAATCAAAGATTCTCGTTAAGGGATCCTTCAACATGCAAGAAAAATACCGAGGACACACATATATAAAAATATATCAAGTCTATTGCACTTGTGGTTTGAGGGTTAATATATGCACATGTTCCTGAGTCCCTTGGGACTTCTCCTCATCCTAGTCCTCTTATAAGAGTCACTCCGTGCCTAGTGAGTTCTAGCCACTAACTTGCTCCTAGTAAGCATTAGCTTAGTAACGCAGTAACTTAACCTTCTCTTGGTTGTTATGTAGGTGAACATGATAGAATCTCTTTGCTTGGGTTCCAAGAAATTCACTAGGTGTACTAGGCCTCCACATAGTGCCTCACGTCCTTAGACTTACCTAGGTTACCTATGTACTAAGCCTCTACCCAAACAGGCAAACTAGGCTCCCACTTCATGTCTTGAGCTAATAAGCTCAGCTAGACCACCAAGTTACTAAGCATCACCATTTAACCTACCAAGGATGCACTAATCTTTCACTTGTGCCTCAAGTCACAACATAGCTGGGCCACAAGTGCACTAAGCCTTGATCAATGGTGCTCCGCTATCCATGACTACTTGGTTCACACTAATGTAGTGGGAATGATCATGGCTGGACTCATTTAGTAGGTTCCTTAGAACCCTTGTAGGTGCACTAAGGTTCCCACATCAGAGCCTTAAAACCTTAAGCCTAACTAGGCTTTTGATGGTACTAAACCTTGCACCTAACTAATGGTCGTCTATTATGGCCAAACATGCCTTCAGTTTGAACTAAAATCCCTTTAAACTTGGGCAATTCCATGCTTGGTGAAGCCATGGAGGTGATAATGCTCTCCTTTAGCTTCACATGGAATCTAGAATCACCTTAATTGGACACTCAAGGGAAAAGTTATGAAGAAAATACTACTAGGTGTCAAAGTTGTCAACAAAGCATTGCCAATGAATAAAGATGCATCACCACAGTGCAAAACCCCCTAGAATTTTTGTGAAAAGGTTGGCTATGCAATGATGTATCCCTAACTATTTCAGGCCTAAAAATTCCAGATTTTATGCCATAGCCACTTTGGTGCCTTCCAATGGCCCCAGGGATGCCTAGAAATGCCTCAAACCTTCAAGTACACATGCACTAGCCCACAATGCACCATTTAAAAAAAGTATATGGTGTCCATAAACACCACACAAACCATCAAAACCTCACTAGTCCAACATGCTCATCAACATCCACCAACTAATATTATTCATCAAACTACTTGAATTTAACAAGCAAACAGATTATGAATGGCATTAAATATGCTTCAATCATAAATCCCTTACCTTAATTCACATTGAACTAGTAGCAATCAAGCACCCCAAGCTCAAACCACAAGCTTCAAAGGGTTCCACTAGGTTTCCTTGGTTCCAAGGAATAAAACGTTCATGGCACCAAATTAACATAATCCACGTAAAGCCCAAGCTACCATAAGCTTAAGAGCAAGGAAACATTAAGGAAAGCTAGTTACCTGACATATAAACCATGGCTATGGTGGAGAAACATCCCAACGAGCTTCAAAACACCCAAACAAGGGAAAAACAAGCTTCTCTTTTCATGGGCACAAAGAAAGGTTTCAATTTTTACCAAGAAATCTTGATTTGGAGAAGAATTGAGCAAGAAATTGAGGGAGTTGGAGAGGGATGCGAAAATGAAGTGGAAGGCATGAGGGAATAGTGACATCCTCATCTCTTCCAACCATTTTTAAAAGAACAAAAACTTTACCCTCACCCAAATTTCTTCAATTTTTGCAAACTTGCCCCATGCCCAAATAGTAACTAGGAAAATGAACTCTTAAGAAAACTTAGCTAACTAGGGCTTTGGGTTTTAAAATTGTCATTTTTACTCCTAAGACTTGTCCTGAGCCATCGAAGTACAAACTGACCATTTTGCCCCTGGACAAAACTTAGTGCCATAAACAACTCAGAACCTACTAAACCTTTAATAACTTACATGATTTTGCTAATTTACCTCTAATTAAGACATTTAAACTAAAGATTTATGAACTTACCTCAATCATTAAGCATTCCACTTGGAGTGCTATAACAGATAAGAAACTCAAGAATGTGTAAGGTTTTTCATTGGGCAAGATAAGATCCCTAAGACACTCAAGACCACAAGGAACTAAGAAGTAAACCCAACTTTTAAAAAGCAGTTAAAGGCCTATGTTTGGGTTGAACCTAAACACTAATGCTAAGAATGTTGTGGACTTCAAAAAAGTTCAGAGTTGAGCTAAAACATTTAAATGAGAGTGGTGAAGTACCTTATGGTGGAAGGGCACTTTATGATTGTGGACTGTAAGTGGACCCAAAAGGAGGGGGCCAAGAGGTAAGGGGTAGGGCATAAAGGTTTTTTGTGCACGTATGCCAAGAGTGATGTCAACCTTAAGGCAAGGACGTGCTCCAAGGTCA
Organism: Aquilaria sinensis; assembly: GCA_005392925.1. NCBI lineage: Eukaryota > Viridiplantae > Streptophyta > Magnoliopsida > Malvales > Thymelaeaceae > Aquilaria > Aquilaria sinensis. The sequence continues at coordinate 56,386 of SMDT01001319.1, read as the reverse complement.
TAGTTTGGGCAAGTGAATGTTATCGTGGAAAGCAAAAGTTCTCTAATTAAGAAGTAAAAAATTAATCTAATTGTAATTCACTAATGTATATAGGTGTGGAGTTTGATTATGAACAAGCTATCCTATGTGTGTATGGTAAGTGGGCAAATGGTGATGAATAACACCTAAGGTAGATGTCTAAATGTCCAAGGGATGCCTAAGTGCTATGGGAAAAACACCCAAGAAAATCCCTTGGGCATAAGGGGGCCATTGGACCTAATTATGCCTAAGCATACACTATGTGTGCGAGTGGTACTTTGTGAGCACAACAAGGCATAGTTAGGGTTACACTAAGTATTTAGATAAAATTTAAAGAATTTTTAACTTAATAGGCAGGCAAGGCATGGTGCTCGTGCATGCTTGCAAAAGCACAAAGGTGTTGGAGAACACATTTTGCACAAGAGGTGCATATGTTGCCATCTGGAGTGGTAGCAAAGTACACGAGTAATCTGTTTTTTAAGTGTGAGTATTTGGAGCACTAAGGGATGATCTCAAGGGTCCCCAAGAGGCCAAAGAATGTAGGGAAAAATATCAAGTGTCTAAATACTAGGGAAGTACCCTAATGGCTTAAGGTTATGGCACTAAGGTGCATGGCCCCAGGCTGGATAGCAGCTTAGACTTTGAATAAATTGATATTACTCAGAAGATTTGGGGGGCTTATGCATGGTCCTAAAGGTTCCAAAGTAACCAAAGAAGGTGTGCAAAAAAATTGTCAAAAGCTTTGATTTATCAGAAGATTGAAAATGACATAATGCTTTCCAAGAAAGCTGAAACTAGGCCAAGTGCAAGGATGTCTTGAGTCCTAAGGGTTAAGGATTAAATGCAAGGGACTCAAGGCATAAAAGATGCCTAATATAAGTGATAGTGACTTAGAGGAGTCAAGGGTTAGGTGCTAACCAAGTTATGTTAGTATCCTAACTGATGCCCTGAGACATCTTCACTGGAAGGCATAATGACTTCCGGGAGGACTTCCTGTGAAGGAGAACATCTGGAGTTGAGGTTTCCTAGGGGAATGTGCTTGAAAAAGCTCAAAGAAGAGGGTTAGGAGGTCCCCGGGATGCTTTTCCGGGGAGGACCCTCCGACGCCCAAGTCAGTTTCTTGAGAAGGTAAGGGGGAAGCACTAGAGTTTTTAGTGGGCTTTCCTGTATTTTCTCAAGGAGGAAGAGTCCGCCCTTGCCAGGGTCTGTTCCCTGGTATTTATAGAGAAGCCCAGCCTGTTCAGATGATGACACGGGTTCGGTCGGATGTTGTCTGAGTTTCTGGGCGTAGGGGGCGAGTAGCCGGTGACAGGCTCCTTGAGTTTTGAATCGAGACAGGTTGTGACAAGACCTGGATGGCGTTGGCATGTCAAATCGCCATTTGAGGTGACATGTAGCGTCTGTGGGCGGCATGTCAGAGGCTCCTTAAATGCTCATACCATACTCCCGATGTCCGCTAGGTGAGGTCGTTCTTTGACATGGTCGCCCTTCTTCGGGAGTTATGCTCATGCTTTTTTGTGGGGTTCCCTTGTTCGGAGGTTCCACCTTTGGGGAGATTCCCTTCTGTTTGCTATAGCTAATTCTCTGCATCCGAATGTGATCCGTTCGGTCCCCCGAGTGAGCCGGCACCATTTTTGCGATCCCTAGCGTTCTTGCCGAAGTTCCAAGTTCGGGGTGCGTAGCTTTGTTCCTTTCGAGGTCGGTGATAGTGTCTCTTTCGGGCAATGCCAGGCTTCCTGATCATACTTTCGGCAGGAGGTACGCACTGGGAGAGGAGATGGTCCTTCGGCTATCACAAGCCCTCCTCCAGAAAGCCAAAGTGGGAACTTCGGTTTGGCAGCTTTTAAAGGGAGTACTTCAAGGCCTTGGGTATAGCACTCTTGCCGAAGTGCACCTTTTGTCCGAAGACACGGGTTGTTCAAACATAGCTCGTCTTTTGGTGTCTCCGGGATAACCTACTTCTTTACTTTTGTAGGTCTGTGAAACGTCGCGTCTCATAACCAGACGTGTCAGTCTGGAGCAGCGTGCCATCTGTCAGAAGGCGTGTCCCCCTTTTGGCGTGATGGCTAACATGTGGCGGCTTTTTATTGGCTGGGGTTGCATCAGTTACAACGGGCGTGCCTTTTTGTGCTTAGTAAGCAGTTATGGTGACTCCTTGCCTTCGCGCAGCATTTATGACGCCACTTCGCTTATCCCCCCTCGGCCTATATATACTTTTGCTCCTTCATAACCCCTTTTGCTTCTCCTTTTGCTCTCCTTTGTCTTTCAAGTGCTCCTGCCTTCTTCCTTGCTTTTCGCGGCGGTGCTGTTTAATGGGGTTTTTTTTGGCAACCTTTCACGACGGCGTTTTCAAATCCAGATTTTAGCAAATCGTTTGGTGGGTTTTTGATCTCCAGAGTCCCCTGATTTTTGCTTTTCAAGCTTTTCTGAACTTTTTTTTTGCCTTTTTCCGAACTCGTTTTTCAGCCAATCATGCCTATCCCCGAGAGCTGGCAGCCTCTTCTTTCTCACCCTTGTTGCACCACTCCTGCAAAACTAGGGAAATGGAAGAAAAAGTTCTTCCATCCCTCCTATGCCACTACGAGGTTGCCACGTTCTGACCAATTTAGTTTTTCAAACCGTAGTGACGAGGTTACCGTTTTTTGAGCCCAGCTGAAGGCCGGACTTTGGTACCCTCCACCGAAGATGGTTTGTGAGTTTTGCGATTTACATGGCATTTCCGTAAACCAACTTCCACCGAACTCGTACTGCTACTTCAATGCCTTTCTTTGTATGTGTGGCATTTTCAAAATAGAACCCCACTTCATTCTTTTTCTGCAGTACTATAAGCTCTTCGTGGTCCCGAAGGGTGGCTTCTACTTTATGCTACCTCGGGGATCAGGGAGCAAAAAATATAAGTTCACCTTTGCCAACAAGGACAGCTGGCGAGGGTGGCAACAAAAGTTCTTTTTTCTGAAGAAGGAGGAGGCCTGGTCGCATGTTCCGACCAAATGGGCTCGGGGAAAGCTGGAGATGGACGTCGTTGACCCGAGGATATTGCTGACTCCCGAGTTGGCACCTATCTTCGCGGACTTCGACAGACGGATCCGAGCTGTCTCCGACTGGGATTCCGAGGTCCCTTCGCGCCCTCTTTACCCCTTTCCCATTAACTGGAAGTTGATGACCGAAGAGGTCCTTCGGGAGCTAAAGGTGGTAAAGGAGCACAAGACGGACCTCGGGATGCCGGCTCCTGCCATTGCCGGGAAAGACTCCTGGCTGGTGAAGCTTCTTCGGAAGGAAGAGTCTTACGAAAGTTTTTATGAAAGTAAGTTATCTCCAAATCCCTTTTCTATATTTTCACCCTGGACTCACACTGATGTCTTCTTTCCTTTTCAGAGATGGGCGACGACACCGCTGCCTTCTACAAATCGCTTTTCCTCGGGCAATCCGAGAAAGGTGAGCAGACGAAGAAGGCCGTCTCCCGAAGACGGAAAACGTCTGGGGCTGGGCCATCTGTGGCCAAACGGGCGAAGAAGGATGCGCCCCCTCCTCTCCCAGAGATTCCTGAGGAGGTGGGCGAAGAGCCCGAGGCTGCTGCTGTTCCGCCGGCCGAGGTCGTTGCTGACCTCACTGCTCAGAGTCCCACTCCTTCGGCGACTCTTCTGGGTGCTTTGGTAGAGGCCCCTTCTGCCGAAGAGCGACGTAAAAGCAAGGGCAAGGGGATTTCTACCGAGGAGGCTCGGGCTTCCGACGACGACGTCGCCGAGGTGCCAGCAGGTTTGTTTTTCTATCAAACTGTGGTGCCTTCTTTTTTGTGGGTTTTGAGATTTTCTTGCCTTGACCAATTTTTTGTTTTTGCCATGCAGGGGAGATATCATCTCCGGGTTGGGTGGCCGAGCACGCCCGAAAGCGGGCCCTTCGGGATGCCCATATCCCGAAGGGGAAGGTCCCGAAGGAGCCTTTCTGGACGTTTACGGAGGACATGAATTTGTACTCCGGAGACTGCCAGCAAATGGCTAAGGAGATCTCAAAGGGGGTGCTTACTGAGGCCTCCTTCAAGGCCATCGCGGAGGCTCACCCTGATGATGACTCCCTTGCCGCGAAGGTCTCTGAGCACGCTGCCCAGGTACGCCTCTCGCCTTTGTGTTTTTCCTTTTGATTTCCTCTAAATGTCTGCCTCTTCTTCTTTGCCTTACTAACTTTGTCTTTGTTTCTCTGCAGCTGCTGGGGTACGCTGGTTTCCTCAGAGTTCGGGTGGCGAGGCAGGCGCTGTTCCGAGCCTCGGCCATAGGCACCATTGACCAATATAAGGCCCAGTGCTCGGAACTGGCCACACAGAACGCGCAGCTGGCTCAAGCTGCAGAAAAGGAGGTTGCTGCCGTTCGGGAGGAGTTCCTGAAGGAAAAGGAAGAACTTTTGAAGGACTCCTCCCAGAAGATTTCTGACCTCGGCTCCCAGGTGGCGGAGCTGATTTCGGCGAACGAGGCAGTTCAAAAGGAGAAGTCGGAATCTGAGGCTCTCCTGGCGAAGGTGCTTGAAGAGAAAGCCACGCTTCAAGCCGAGGTCGAGTCTTTGAAGAAGGAGCCGGAGAAGAAGAAGATGAAGGCGCTGAAGAAGAAGGTCGCGGATCTGAAGGAGGACCTTGAAGACCTCGGTGTCGAGAAGGACAAATCTGACCAGATGACCAAAGTTGGTTTTCAGGACGGGTTTTGCCTCGCTCGGTATCAAGTTCTTCAAAGGTTCCCAGACTTGGACCTTTCTTTTTTGGAGGCTCTGAACATTCCCGAGGGGCCTCGGTGGTCTTGGTCCAAGATTGAGCATCTGAACCTGCCCCCTTCGCTTCCGGCGCGGAAGGTTGTGGAGAAGGACGCAGGAGCTGGTGGCTCCCGGGACGCCGAGAATCCTTAGTTTGTTCTAGGGCCCTTTGCCTTATTTTCCTTCTCTTTTGTACTTCTTCTTCTGGCAATCTTCCTTCTTTGTAAGCAAATTTATCTTAATAAAAGACTTTTTTAGAAACTTTGGCTAAGTATCTTTGCGAGATTTTTCGTTTCCCTTTGTCCCGAACTCATTCGCTCAAGAGACTTCGGAAAACCTTATCTGCGCTTAGCATGGCGACCTTCTTCGTGAAATCTTGACTTGTACAACTTATGCCCAAGAATTTTGGCTAAGTCTTTTGCCAGGTTTTCTCCATTGTCCCGAACACGTTCGCTCAAGAGACTTCGGAAAACCTTATCTGGTCGGCCACTTTTGCGGAATTTTGCACCTCTTATGCTTAAGACTTTTTGGCTAAGAAACTTTCGTACTTAGAGAATTTTTCTAACATGTACAGCACAATCTTCTTCGCCGAGATCCTAAGTATAGAATTTTCTCAAGGAGTCCGAATGCCACGTATTTTTTAATTCTATACCTTCGGAATCGCCGAGCTTGTACACCCCTTTTCGTACTTCGGCAAGGATCAGATAGGGACCTTCCCAGTTCGCGCGAAATACCCCGTGGGATGGCCTACGAGGTGCAAATTCAGCCTTTCGGAGAACGAGGTCTCCTTTCTTTATTCCTTTTGGCCTGGCACGCAAGTTTATAGCCGTGGCCACTCTCTGCTGAAAAGCTTTTCTTCTCAGCTCCGCTATTTCTCTGTGTTCGCCGACGAGGTCGAGCTTGGTTCTTAGGCCGAGGTCATTTCTACTTTCATCAAAAACTTGTACTCGGATTGATGGTTGCACTACCTCGATTGGGATGATGGCCTCTGTACCGAAAACGAGTGAAAAAGGCGTTTCCCCTGTTGCTCTTCGGGGTGTTGTTCGGTAGCTCCACAGTACACTTTGGAGCTCTCCTGGCCATTTCCCTTTTGCTTCCCCCAGCCTCTTTTTCAGACCATCTTTTATGGTCCTGTTAGATACTTCTACCTGCCCATTGCTTTGGGGGTGAGCTACTGGGGCGAAGTGCATTTTTGTTCCGAGGTCACTGATAAATTCCTGGAACCCTTTGTCTATAAACTGGGATCCATTATCAGCTACTAGTACCCTTGGTATGCCAAATCTGCATACGATGTTCTTCCATACGAACTTCTGCACTTCTTTTGCCGAGATAGTAGCCAACGGTTCCGCCTCGACCCATTTGGAGAAATAGTCTACTGCTACTACACAGAATTTCACGCCTCCAGGCGCTGTTGGGAGTGGTCCTATGAGGTCTATGCCCCAGACTGCGAAGGGCCAGGGATAGTCAGCCGAAGTCACCATTTCCGAGGGTGTCCTCTGGATATTTGCGTGTTTTTGGCAGTTACCACATTTTCGGACGAACTGCCTAGCGTCCTTTCTCAGGGTAGGCCAAAAGTATCCTTGGCGCAGTATTACTGCCGCCAGGGCGTCGGTTCCAATGTGTGAACCACAAGCGCCTTCGTGGACTTCTTCGAGGATCATTTCAGTATCCTCTTCGCCAACACACCTCTGTAAAGGATTTGCATATCCCTGCCGATACAGTTCTTCGCCTATTAGGAAGAATCGCCCGGAGCATCTTCGCACTTTTGCAGCCTCGATGGGGTCTTCGGGGAGCGCGTTGTTCGCAAGATACCTTTTTATCGGGTCTTTCCAGCCTTTTTCCGAAGTTACTATGCTCAGTACTTCAATGCTCGGGCGGCTTAGTACCTCGGTGTATGTTTTTGACTTCGACAAGCAGTCTGCTTCGGCGTTATCCCATCGAGGTACGTTTTCGATCCGTATGGTGTCGAACTCTCGAATGAGCTTTGTCACCAGTTCGTGATATTTTGCCAAGATTGGGTCCTTCGCCCCATAGTCTCCTGCCGTTTGCCGAACTACTAGCTGGGAATCGCTGTGGGCTTTTAGATTTCGCACGCCAATTCTTCTGGCTAGGCGCAGTCCTGCTATGAGGGCTTCATATTCAGCCACATTGTTGGTGACGTTAAAGCTGAACTTAATAGCCTTCATTACTTCAAGGCCTTCGGGACCTCTGATAATTACCCCAGCTCCCTGGTGTTCGGACCCCGAGGCTCCGTCGACGTACAAAGTCCACTCTGGCTCACCTTCGCTTGGATCTGGATGGCTATCTTCGGTGGTGGGTACTTCGGCAATGAAGTCTGCCAGAGCTTGAGCTTTTATGGCCTTTCGAGGTTCATAAGTGATGTCGTGTTCGCCAAGCTCTATGCACCATTTGGAAAGCCTTCCCGAATGATCAACTTTTCTCATGACATCGCGCAGAGGTAGACTGCTTCGGACGATGATAGGGTGAGCCTGAAAATATGGTCGCAGCCTTCTTCCTGCTAGCACCAAGGCATATATAGCTTTTTGCAACAGAGGGTACCTGACTTCGGCGCCATGCAGGGACTTGCTTACATAGTAGACTGGCCATTGCTTCACCCCCTCTTCTTTCACAAGGACCGAGCTTACGGCTTTTTCTGTGACGGCGAGGTATAACACGAGGGGCTCTCCCTCGCGAGGTTGCCGCAAAGTGGGCAGACCGGCTAAGTAGATTTTGAGTTCCTCCCAGGCCTTTTGGCAGTCTTCACCCCAAGGATGGTCATTACTCCCGAGGTTGTCCTCCTTTTTTGCTGCCTTAGTGAGGACTTTGAAGAATGGTCGACACCGGTCTCCATATCTGGAAATAAACCTGCTGAGGGAGGTTATCCTTCCGGTGAGCCTCTGCACATCTTTTATTGTGGCAGGAGTTCGGAACTCGAGTAGAGCCTTAATTTTTTCTGGGTTGGCATCAATGCCTCTTTCTGATACCATGTACCCAAGGAACTTTCCCGAGGTCACTCCGAAGATGCACTTTTCGGGATTAAGGCGGATCCCGAAGGTTCTGAGCTGGTGGAAAGTTTCCTTTAGATCTGCGACGTGGTCGCCAGGCAGTTTGCTTTTGACTATCATGTCGTCCACATATACTTCCATGTTTCTCCCTATTTGGTCGCTGAAGACCTTGCTCATCAACCTCTGGTAGGTGGCTCCTGCGTTTTTGAGCCCGAAGGGCATCCTGATGTAGCAGTATGTTCCTCCCTCGGTGATGAAGGCGGTTTTTTCTTCATCTTCAGGGTCCATCCTTATTTGATGATACCCACTGAAGGCGTCTAAGAAAGTTAGGAGCCCGTATTCGGCAGTTGAGTCTACCAATTGGTCTATCGGTGGGAGAGGGTATGAATCTTTCGGGCAAGCATCGTTCAAGTTTCTGAAGTCGATGCACATCCGGAGTTTGCTGCTTCCTTCTTTTGTGGCAACTACCACATTGCTTAACCATTCAGGGTACTTGACCTCCCTGATGACATCGGCTTCTAACAGTCGTTGGACTTCGGTTTTGACAAAGTTACTTTTATGAACTGAGATGCCTCGCTTCTTTTGCCGGACAGGCTTTGCTTCTGGACTTACTTTGAGGCTATGTTGAATTATGTCAGGGTTTACCCCTGGCATGTCTTTCGGCGAGTAGGCAAACAGATCTTTATTTGTCAGTAGAAAAGATACAAGTTTTTCCTTGTCACCTTCGGCCAAGTTTTTCCCTATTCGGGTATTTTGGCCTGGGACAAGTTCTACTTCTTCCATTTCCGCCTTCGCGGGATTCTCTGCCTCGCCCTTTTTTGGCGCTTTTGCTTCCACAGCTTGCGCGAAGTTGTTTGCTGGAGCCTTTCGTGTTTTGACGAACACCTTCCTTACTTCGCCTTGATCTATGAAGATTTCCGCATCTCCATCCTTGGCGGCGAAAGTGACGGTTAAGTACTTGACATCAGGGCGAATATGCAAGTTTCCCTGTGTCTGTCTTCCAAGGATGGCGTTGTACGATGAAGGGACATCCATAATGATGAAGCTTGCCATTGTGGAGGCGTACAACTCTGCTGTCCCAATCACCGAAGTCCCTTTCAGCATCAAAGGGAGATCGATCCATTCGAGGACAGGCAGTTCGGACGGACCTACCCCGAAGGTAGGCGAGGTGACGGGCTTGAGGTTGCTGCTAGATACACCCAACCTCGGCAGCAAGTGTGAAAACAGGACATCGTCATTTGATCCGTCGTCAAGCAGCACTCTCTTGACGTCCCAGTTTCCTATTCTCGCCATGATCAATATTTCCTATTCTCGCCATGATCAATAATGGGTCGTCATGGGGAAAAATGACGGTGGAACCATCCTTTCGGGCCAGCTTTTTTGTTGGACTTTGATACTCCATGACTGCTATTTCTCTGGCCTTCCTCTTTCTTTCCGAGGATGGTAGTCCCGTCGTAATTGTTTGTATGATTCCCGCTGGAGGTGGGGGGCGCCTTTTCGGACTTCGGTTTCTCCGCCTGTCGGAGTCGTAGTCCTCATCTTCTGCCTTCCCTTCCTCCTCTCTTCTCCCTTTCGGGGAAGGCATGCGCAGATAACGCCGAAGTTGGCCCTGTTTTATCAGCGACTCTATATACTTTTTCAATTGGAAGCAGTCTTCGGTGTCGTGGCCGTGGTCGCGATGAAACTGGCAGAACTTCTTCATATTCTTTCTGTTGTCGGCGGTCATGGCCCGTGGCCGCTGAACCTGAGTTCCCTGCCTTTCCATTGTCATGAGGATGTTGGTCCTTGTGGTGTTCAGGGGTGTGAAAATGGGGAGTTTCCTTCCTCTCGTTCTCCGAGGTCGGCCTGCCTGTTCGGTGGGATACCGGGTTTGCTGGTTGGACCCTTCGGCCCGGGTGTGATCGGACTTCGGTCCGCCCATTCTCAGTTCTTCGGCTGTCATGTGCTGTTCGGCCCTTCGGTACAATTCGCCCAGCGTGTCCGGGGGGTCCTTGGAGAATTCGTAAAACAGCTGTGAGTCCCTCCGAAGGCCCCGTGTCATCGCGAGGATGCGTACTTCGGGCCGAAAGTCTGGGACACTCAAGGCCTCTCTGTTAAATCTCTCGACATAGTCGCGGATGGTCTCTCCAATTCTTTGCGCTATGTCGAACATCTGAACCGGCATCTTCGCCGTTGGCCGACTTCCGATAAACTGCTGCGTGAAGGCTGTGGATAACTCCTGGAACTCCGTGATGGTTCCTGGGGCCAATGAATTATACCAGGCTGTTGCTGGCCCAGTGAGAGTGACCTCGAAACATTTGCACAAGGTAGCGTCGTCGGCACCGTGCATCATCATGCTGCGTCTGTACTTGGTCAGATGGGCCTGTGGATCAGTACGGCCATCATAAGTTTCCAGCCGAGGTACTCTGAAGTCACCTGGCATGGCTGCCTCAACTACATCTTGGGTGAATGGGGACTCATCCCCACAAAAGGTTCCAGACAGCCTAGCCCAGACGGGTTTGCGGGCCACCTGTTTCTCCACTCTGTCCAACCTCGCCAATATCTTCTCCATAAGGATCGTGGCGCTAGGTTCTTCTTCTGGGAGGGGAGATTGTCGGTGCCTCTTCGGAGAGTGAGTTCGGCGCTGAGGGGATGGGGACCTCGCCTCAGGTGACTGGCTCCTCCTGTGTGTGATTTTGGGTCATCTTGACCCTGCTTGTCCCGCGAGCCGTGCCCCGAGGGGCATGTTTTCCATTGAAGACTCCTCTCGTGGGTCTCCGCATCCCGAACTACGATGGGTTGGTTTGGGACTTTTTTCCCGAGGGTGTGCTGGCGAAGGAGGCCTTTGGGCTTGAGCTTGTTGCGGCCACCTTCGGTCTATCTGTTGTGTCATTTCAGCCACAACAGAACGTTGAAAGTCGCGCAGAAAGCTCATGGTTATGACCAGAGGACGCTCTTCCTCAGGCGTGGAAGTCCCTGGGAGGGCTTGCTCAGTGGCCGGTTGGACTTCAGGCGCGGACGGGGACCTCGGGAGTCCCTTGTCCTTAGAACGCCGAGTCTCAACGACGGCGACCCGAGGATGGGTTCCCACAGACGGCGCCAAATGATGCCCTGAGACATCTTCACTGGAAGGCATGGTGACTTCCGGGAGGACTTCCTGTGAAGGAGAGCGTCTGGAGTTGAGGTTTCCCAGGGGAATGTGCCTGAAAAGCTCAGAGAAGAGGGTTAGGAGGTCCCCGGGGTGCTTTTCCGGGGAGGAGCCTCCGACGCCCAAGTCAGTTTCCTGAGAAGGTAAGGGGGAAGCACTAGAGTTTTTAGTGGGCTTGCCTGTATTTTCTCAAGGAGGAGGAGTCGAACCCTTTGCCAGGGTCTGTTCCCTGGTATTTATAGAGAAGCCCAGCCCGTTCAGATGACGACACATGTTCGGTCGGATGTTCTCTAAGTTTCTGGGCGTACGGGGCAAGTAGCCAGTGACAGGCTCCTTGAGTTTTGAACCGAGATAGGTCGTGACAAGACCTGGACGGTGCCGGCGTGTCAAATCACCGTTTGAGGTGACATGTAGCATCTGTGGGTGGCATGTCAAAGGCTCCTTCAGTGCTCATGCCGTACTCCCAAGGTCCTCTGGGTGAGGTCATTCTTTGACACGGTCGCCTTTCTTCGGGAGTTATGGTCGTGCTTTTTTGGGGGGTTCCCTTGTTCGGAGGTTCCACCTTCGGGGAGATTCCCTTTTGTTTGCTATAGCTAATTCTCTGCATCCGAAGGTGATCCGTTGGGTCCCCCGAGGGAGCCGGCACCATTTTTGCGATCCCTGGAGTTCTTGCCGAAGTTCCAAGTTCGGGGTGCTTAGCTTCATTCCTTCCGAGGTCAGTGATAGTGTCTCTGTCGGGCGACGACAGGCTTCCTGATCATACTTGATAGCCAAAGGCTATTGCCTCCTCGGTAGTAACTCCCTGCCAGAATATTGGCCGAGGAGTCTGACGTCACCCAAGAGAGAATCTTTTCACTGACCTCGGAAGGTGCGAAGTCAAACACTATGAGCTCGAGACTTTGGTTAGCTCGTCAGGAATTCCGAGGACAACACCGTCTCCATCGAGGGGCCAAACTGACCGTCTTCGGGTAAGAGAGCCATCTCCCTGAAGCAAGGGAGAATCTCCCCGAAGGAAGAGGCCCCAAAGAGGTCTTCCTCGAACAAGAAACACCTGAACGAGGGAATCCCCGAACTATGGGTGTGAGTCCCGAAGAAGGTGTTCATCAAGGGCGCTCCCAGAATTATGGGATAGATCCCGAAGGAGGTGCTCGCACCGAAGGACGGATAGAATCCGAAGAGGGTGCCCGCACCGAAGGGAGACCTCGCCCAGGGGACCTCGGGAGTACGGTATGAGCATTTAAGGAGCCTCTGACATGTCACCCACAAGCCCTACACGTCACATCTGAACGGCGAAATGACACGCCGCAGCCGCCCCAGTCCTGACACAACCCGTCCGGGTCCAGGGCTAAAAGAGGCTGCAAACGGCTGCCTGTCCCCTAGGTCCAAAGAGACAGATCAAATCCGACCGAACACGTGTCATGATCTGAACAGACCAGCTACTCCTATAAATACTAGGAAATGGGACTGGGCAAAGGAAGGGCATTTTCCTCTCTCTGAGAAAACACAGAACAGGCAAGACACTTGATCCCTTAGTGTTCTTCCTCCACTCTCACTCAGAAAACTGACTTGGGCGTCGGAGGGTCCTCCCCGGAAAAGCAAACCGGGGACCTCCTAACCTTTTCTTTGAGCTTTTCAGGCGCACTCAGCTGGGAAACCTGAGCTCCAGGCGCTTGCCTCCACAGGAAGTCTCTCCACCTGTCAACATGACAGCAAACGAAGATGCCTTGGGGCATCATTTGGCGCCGTCTGTGGGAAACTACTCCCAGGTAGCTGTTGTCGAAACTCGGCGTTCGAAGGACAAAGGACTCCCAAAGTCCCCGTCCGCGCCTGAGACCCAACCAGCTACCGAACAAAGTCCCCCAGAGACTTCCTTGCCTGAAGAGGAACGCCCTCTTGTCATCACCATGGGTTTTTTAAGAGACTTTCAGAGGTCTGTTGTGGCTGAAATGACACAACAAATAGACCGAAGATGGCCGCAACCAGCCCAGGCGCAAAAACCCACTTCGCCAGCACGACCTCGGGAGAAAAGCCCAAGGGCAACCCATCATAGCTCGGGAAGTGGGGAGCCACGAGAAGAGTCCTCGACAGATAACTTGCCCCTCGGAGCACGGCTGGCGGAAAGAGCAAGGTCTGAACGACCCGAAGTCCCGTCCAGAAGAAGTTTATCACCAGAGGCAAGGTCCCCCTCACCTCGGTACCGAAGTCGCTCCCCGAAGAGACGGCAACAGTCCTTTTACCCAAGAACCTCCAAGCACCAGGAAGAGGAGCCCAGTGCTACGCTCCTCCTGGAGAAAGTCTTGGCAAGACTGGAGAGAGTGGAACAGCAGGTGGCACGCAAGCCTGTTTGGGCCAGGCTAACTGAAACCGTCTCTGGAGATGAAACTCCTTTCGCCCGAACAGTGGTCGAGGCGGCCATGCCAAGTGACTTCAGGCTACCTCGGCTAGAGACCTATGAGGGTCGGACTGATCCCCAGGCCCACCTAACAAAGTACAAACGCAGCATGGTGCTACACGGGGCTGATGATGCTACACTCTGCAAGTGCTTTGAAGTCACCCTCGCAGGACCAGCAACTGCCTGGTACAATTCCCTGCCTCCCGGAAACATCAGGGGGTTCCAGGAGCTGTCCACAGCGTTCACCCAACAGTTCATTGGGAGCAAGCCGACGGCGAAGATGCCCGTCCAGATGTTTGACATAGCACAAAGAAACGGGGAGACCATCCGTGACTATGTCGAGAGGTTCAACAGAGAGGCCCTCAGTGTTCCGGACTTTCGTCCCGAAATCCGCATCCTCGCCATGACGAGGGGCCTCCGGAGGGATTCGCACTTGTTTTATGAATTCTCCAAAGATCCCCCGGACACGCTGGGAGAATTCTACCGAAGGGCTGAACAACATATGACAGCCGAAGAGCTGAGAATGACTGGACCAAAGGCTGACCATATTCACGCTCGTGGCGAGGGGTCCAGCCAGCAAGCCCGGTGTCCAACGGAACAGTCAGGCCGACCTCGGAGAATGCGAGTAGGAGGAAGGAAGCCCCAAAACTTTACACCTCTGAGCACCACGAGGGCTAACGTCCTCATGGCATTGGAAAAACAGGGGGCTCAAATCCAACGGCCGAGGGGCATGACTGCTGACAACAGAAGGAACATGAAGAAGTTCTGTCAGTTCCACCGTGATCACGGTCATGACACCGAAGACTGCTTTCAGTTGAAAAAGTACATTGAATCACTGATAAAGCAGGGCCAGCTTCGGCGTTATTTGAGAATGCCCTCCCCGAAAGGGAAAAAAGAGGAAGAAGGAAAGCCCGATGACGAGGATTACGATTCAGACAGGCGAAGGAACCGAAGTCCGAGAAGGCGTCCTCCACCTTCGGCAGGAGTAATACAGACGATCACAACCGGGCTTCCATCCTCGGAAAGGAAAAGAAGGGCCAGAGAGATAGCGGTGATGGAATATCAGAGCCCAATGAAAAAATTGGCCCGCGAGGATGGCTCCACCATCGTATTTCCCCATGACGATCCATTGCTGATAATGGCGAGGATAGGAAACTGGGACGTCAAGAGGGTACTGCTGGATGATGGGTCAAACGCAGACGTCTTGTTCTCACATTTGCTGCCAAGCTTGGGCCTATCCAGGAGTGACCTCAAGGCTGTTACTTCACCCACGTTCGGCGTAGGACCATCTGAGCTACCTGTCCTCGGGTGGATCGACCTCCCCTTGATGATGAAAGGAACTTCGGAGAAAGGAACTGCTGAGTTGTTCGCCTCTACCATGGCAAGGTTCATAGTCATGGACGTTCCTTCGTCATACAACGCCATCCTCGGCAGACAGACACAGGGAAATTTGCACATTCGCCCTGATGTAAAGTACTTGACCGTCACCTTCGCCACCAAAGAAGGAGACGCAAAGATCTTCATTGATCAAGGCGAGGTGAGAAAGGTGTTCGTCAGAACACGAAAGGCTCCAGCAAGCAACTTAGCACATGCTGTAGAAGCAAAAGAGCTGGAAAGGGGCGAGGCAGAAGATCCCACAAAAGCGGAAACAGAAGAAGTAGAGCTTGTCCCAGGCCATAGTACCCGAATAGGGAAAAGCATGGCCGAAGGAGACAAGGAAAAACTTGTATCTTTTCTGCTTACAAATAAAGATCTGTTCGCCTACTCGCCGAAGGACATGCCAGGGGTAAATCCTCGCGTAATCCAGCATAGCCTCAAAGCGAGTCCGGAAGTAAAACCTGTTCGGCAAAAGAAACGGAGCATCTCAGCTCACAAAAGTGACTTCGTCAAAACTGAAGTCCAGCGTCTGATAGACGCTAGCGTTATCCGGGAGGTAAACTACCCCGAATGGCTAAGCAACGTGGTAATTGCCACAAAAGAAGGAAGTAGTAAGCTCCGGATGTGCATCGACTTCAGAAATTTGAACGATGCTTGCCCGAAAGATTCGTATCCTCTTCCGCCAATAGACCAACTGGTAGACTCAACTGCCGAGTACGGGCTCCTAAGTTTTTTGGACGCTTTCAGTGGTTACCATCAGATAAGGATGGACCCCGAAGATGAAGAGAAGACTGCCTTCATCACCGAGGGAGGAACATATTGCTATATTAGGATGCCCTTTGGGCTCAAGAATGCAGGAGCCACCTACCAGAGGCTGATGAACAAGGTCTTCAAAGACCAAATGGGGAGGAACATGGAGGTGTATGTTGATGATATGATAGTCAAGAGCAAACTGCCTGGCTACCACGTTGCAGATTTAGAGGAAACCTTCCAAAAGCTCAGAGCCTTCGGGATCCGCCTTAATCCTGAGAAGTGCATCTTCGGGGTGACCTCGGGAAAGTTCCTTGGGTACATGGTATCCGAAAGAGGCATCGATGCTAACCCTGAGAAGATTAAGGCTCTGCTTGAGCTCCGAACTCCTGCCACAGTCAAAGACGTGCAAAGACTCACCGGAAGAATAACTTCTCTGAGCAGGTTTATTTCCAGGTACGGAGATAGGTGTTGACCCTTCTTCAAAGTCCTCACAAAGGCAGCAAAGATAGAAGGTGACCTCGGAAGGAATAATCATCCTTGGGATGAAGATTGCCAAAAAGCCTGGGAAGAACTCAAAGTCTACTTGGCCAGCCTGCCGACTCTGCGGCAACCTCGGGAAGGAGAGCCCCTCGTATTATACCTCGCCGTCACGGAAAAAGCTGTGAGCTCGGTCCTCGTGAAAGAAGAAGGGCCAAAGCAATGGCCGGTCTACTATGTCAGCAAGTCCCTGCATGGCGCCGAAGTCAGGTACCCTTTGCTTCAAAAAGCTATATATGCCTTGGTACTTGCAGGAAGGAGGCTACGGCCATACTTTCAGGCTCACCCCATTATCGTCCGAAGTACCCTGCCTCTACGGGATGTTATGAGGAAAGTTGATCATTCGGGAAGGCTTTCCAAGTGGTGTATAGAGCTTGGCGAACACGACATCACGTATGAACCCCGGAAAGCTATAAAAGCTCAAGCTTTGGCAGACTTCATCGCCGAAGTACCAAACACCGAGGAGGGACATTCGTTTTCGGGCGAAGACGAGCCAGAATGGACGTTATATGTTGACGGGGCCTCAGGATCCGAACACCAGGGAGCTGGAGTGATTATCAGAGGCCCCGAAGGCCTAGAAGTAATGAAGGCCATCAAGTTCAGTTTCAACGCCACCAACAACATGGCCGAGTATGAGGCACTCATAGCAGGATTACGCCTGGCCAGAAAAATTGGCGTGAGAAACTTGAAAGCCCATAGTGATTCTCAGCTGGTGGTCCGGCAAATGGCAGGAGACTATGTCGCGAAAGACCCGACCTTGGCAAAATACCATGAGTTGGTAACAAAGCTTATTCGGGAGTTCGACGTCGTAAAAATCGAGAACGTACCCCGACGGGAAAATGCTGAGGCAGACTGTTTGGCGAAGTCCAAAACTTGCACCGAGGAGCTGAGCCACCCCAGCATCGCGGTATTAAGCATAGCGACCTCGGGGAAAGGATGGAAAGAACCAATCAAAACGTATCTCGCAACAAACACACTCCCCGAAGACCCCAGCGAAGCTGCAAGAACGCGAAGGCGCTCCGGACGATTCTTCTTAATTGGAGAAGAACTATATCGGCAAGGATATGCAAATCCACTACAGAGGTGTGTTAGTGAAGAGGACACTGAAATGATCCTCGAAGAAGTTCATGAAGGTGCCTGTGGCTCGCACATCGGAACCGACGCCCTGGCAGCAGTAATACTTCGCCAAGGATACTTCTGGCCTACCCTGAGAAAGGACGCCAAGCAGTTCGTCCAGAAATGTGGTAGTTGCCAGAGACATGCGAACATCCAAAGAACACCCTCAGAGTTCGTGACTTCGGCAGATTATCCTTGGCCCTTCGCTGTTTGGGGCATAGATCTCATTGGGCCACTCCCAACGGCGCCTGGAGGCGTAAAGTTTTGCGTAGTAGCAGTAGACTATTTCTCTAAGTGGGTCGAGGCAGAACCTCTGACAACTATCTCGGCAAAAGAAGTGCAGAAGTTCGTATGGAAAAACATCGTATGCAGATTTGGCATACCGAGGGTACTCGTAGCGGACAATGGATCCCAGTTCGTAGACAAAGGATTCCAAGAGTTCATTAGCGACCTCGGGACAAAAATGCACTTCGCCCCAGTAGCTCACCCCCAAAGTAATGGGCAGGTGGAAGTATCCAACAGGACCATAAAAGATGGTCTGAAAAAGAGACTGGGGGAAGCAAAAGGGAAATGGCCAGGAGAACTCCAAAGCGTGTTATGGAGCTACCGAACGACACCCCGAAGAGCCACAGGGGAAACGCCCTTTTCACTCGTCTTCGGTACAGAGGCCATCATCCCCGTCGAGGTAGTACAACCGTCAATACGAGTCCAAGTGTTCGATGAAAAAGGAAATGACCTCGGCCTGAGAACCAAGCTCGACCTCGTCGGCGAACACAGAGAAGTAGCCGAGCTGAGAAGAAAAGCTTTCCAGCAAAGAGTGGCAGCAGCCATAAACCTACGCGCCAGGCCAAAGGGAATAAAGAAGGGAGACCTCGTTCTCCGAAAGGCTGAATTTGCACCCCGAAAGCCGTCCCACGGGGTACTTCGCGCAAATTGGGAAGGACCCTACCTGGTACTTGCCGAAGTACGAAAAGGAGTTTATAAGCTCGGCGATGCCGAAGGCATAGAATTAAAAAATACTTGGCACTCAGAGGCCTTGAAAAAATTCTATGCCTAAAAAGTTTGGTGGGAAAGTTGTATTGCACAAGTTGGAAAAATTTGTCTAAGTAAAAAGTTCTGAAGAAGTACAAAACAAGAGTCTCACGAAAGCAATCGCCGAGGAAAGCAAAAGTAAGGTTTTCCGAAGTCTCTTGAGCGAATATGTTCGGGACAAAGGAAAGCAAAAGTATGGTTTTCCGAAGTCTCTTGAGCGAATATGTTCGGGACAAAGGAAAGCAAAAGTATGGTTTTCCGAAGTCTCTTGAGCGAATATGTTCGGGACAAAGGAAAGCAAGAGTATGTTCGGGAGCGAATATGTTCGGGACAAAGGAAAGCAAGAGTATGGTTTTCCGAAGTCTCTTGAGCGAATCTTCGGGACAAAGGAAAGCAAAAGTATGGTTTTCCGAAGTCTCTCGAGCCAATTATGTTCGGGACAGAGGGAAACAAAAGAATCTGGCAAAAAATACTTAGCCAAATTTGTATCTATTAAGCCAAAGAGTGCTTACAGAGAAGAAAGTTGCTGAAAGACTACAAAAAAGAAGAAGAAAATGAAGACAAAGGGCCCTAGTACAAACTAAGGAACCTCGGCGTCTTGAGAACTGCCAGCCTCTGTGCTTTTGTCAGTAGCCTTCGACGCCGGGAGACAAGGAGGCAGTTTCAAGTGCTCGATCTTGGACCAAGTCCACCGAGGCTCCTTGGGGATGTTCATGCCTTCCAGGAAGGAGAGGTCAAAATCTGGGAACTTCTGCAGAATTTGGTGCCGGACAAGACAGAAGCCGTCTTGAAAGCCCAACTTCGTCATATCATCGGACTCCCGCTTCTTGACCGCCAAATCCGCGTAGTCCTTCTCCAGATCCGCGTAATCCTTCGCCAGATCCTTGAGCTTTCTCCTCAATCCCTTCATCTTCTTCTTCTCTTCTGAAGGCTTCTTCAGAGATGCGACCTCGGCTTCGAGCTGGGCCTTTTCCTCGAGCGTCTTCGCAAGGATTGCGTCACTTTCTGACTTATCCTTTTGAATCGCTTCAACGGTCGAGGTCAGCTCCGCCACTCGAGAACCGATGTCGGAAAGTTTCTGGGAGGTGTCTTTCTGAAGTTCCTCTTTCTCTTTTTTGAACCCCTCCCGAAGTTCAGCAACCTCCTTCTCCGAAGACTGCTTCAGCTGAGCATTTTCGGCTTCCAGCGCCGAACACTGGGCCTTCGTCTTGGTGTAAGCGTCCCAGAGTGACGCCCTCCTTTCTGATTCCCGAGCCACCCGAACTCGGAGGAACCCAGCATACCCCATCAGCTGCAAAAAAAAAAGCAAACAAAGGGAAAATGATGCTAAGTGAAAAGCAAAGGTGAAATTGACACTGAGGAAACAGTGAAGCGTACCTGGGCGGCATGTTCAGTGAGTTTGGCGGCCAAAGAGTTGTCGCCTGGGTAAGCCGCCGCAAGGGCCTTGTAAGAGGCCTCGGTAAGCACCCCTTTGCACATCTGCCTGGCCATCTCAGGACAGTCCTCGGAGTACATATTCATGTCCTCCGTGAACGTCCAGAAGGGCTCCTTCGGAACTTTCCCTGCTGGGACTTTGGCATCCCGAAGGGCCCTCTTGCGGGCGTGTTCGGCAACCCAGTCAGGAGCGGCCACCTCCGCTGCACAACAAGGCAGAAAAATTAGTTAAGGCCAGAAAAGTCTTAAGGATTCGCAAAAAACAAAAGGTTGATTCGACAAAAGTACAAACCTGCTGGCACCTCGGTAACGTCGTCGTCAAGAATCGACGTCACCTCAGTAGAGATCCCCTTGCCTTTTATTTGACGCCGCTCCTCGGCAGAAGGGGTCTCCTCCCCATCGCCCTCCAGAAGAGCATGCGAAGGCGTGGGGCTTTGAGGAAGGACGTCGGAAGAAGGGACGTCGGCAGAAGGAACCTCGGGCAAAGGGGCAGCAGGGTCCTCGGGCTCCTCGCCTACCTCCTCCGGAATTTGCGGAAGAGAGGAAGGAGCAGCTTTCTTTGCCCGTTTGGAAGGAGGGCCGCCCGAAGTCTGTTTCCGCCTCCGAGAGGCGGCCTTCTTTGTCTGTTCGCCCCTCTCGGCCTGCCCGGTAAAAAGAGCCTTGTAGAAGGCAGCCGCGTCGTCGCCCATCTCTGAAAAAAGAAAAAGAAGATCAGTGTAAGTCCAAGATGAAGTTATGAAGGGAAAAATGAGAAAGTAACTTACTCTCACAAAAAGACTCATAAGTCTCTTCCCCCGAAGGAGTTTCACGAGCCAGGAGTCCTTCCCCGAAGAAGCCGGTTTCGGCATGTTGAGGTCTGTCTCATGCTCCTTTACCACCTTGAGTTCCCGAAGGACCTCTTCGGTCATGAGCCTCCAGTTGATCGGAAAGGGGTAAAGGGCACGAGGAGGGACCTCGGCAGCCCAGTCAGAGACGGCCCGGATGCGCCTGTCGAAGTCCTCAAAGATAGGTGCTACGTCGGCGTCTAGCAGTATCTTCGGGTCAACAACATCCATCTTGAGCCTCCCCTGAGCCCCACTTGGTCGGGACACGCGACCAGGCCTCCGACTTCTTCAGGAAAAAGAATTTTTGTTGCCACCCTCGCCAGCTGTCCTTGGTGGCGAAGGTGAACGTATACTTTTTGCTCCCGGATCCCCGAGGTAGCATAAAGTAGAAGCCACCCTTCGGGACCACGAAGAGCTTGTAGTACTGAAGAAAAACTACAAAGTGAGGTTTTATTTTGAAAACGCCGCACATACAGAGGAAGGCGTTGAAATAGCAATACGAGTTCGGTGGAAGCTGGTTAACGGCAATGCCATGGAAGTCGCAGAACTCGCTAACCATCTCCGGGGGAGGGTACCGAAGTCCGGCCTTCAGTTGGGCTCGGAAAACGGTGATTTCATCACTTCGGTTAGAGAAAGGAAATTGGTCAGAACGTGGCAACCTCGTCACAGAATAAGAAGGTAAGAAAAACTTTTTCTTCCACTTCGCTAGCTTTGCCGGAGTAGTGCAGCAGGGGTGAGAAAGAAGAGGTTGCCAACTCTCGGGAATAGGCATGATGAAAACGAGTTCAGGAAAAACGTGAAAAACGAAAAACAAAGAAGAAGCTTTGAAAAAAGCAAAAGGACTAAAACCCACCAAGGGTCTTGCCGGAATCTGGATTTCTGGAAGCCGTCGTGAAAATTGGTCGGAAAAACGCCTGAAAAAGGAGAACCGCCGCGGAAAATGGGGAGAGAATTAGAAGGCAGAAGAAAGCAAAAGAAGAAACAAAAAGAGGGTTATGACAGGGCTGGTATATATAGGCCGAGAAGGCCAGGTGAACCGTCGTCATTAGTACCCCTCTGAAGGCGAAGCATCGCCATAACTGCTAAGTGAGCCTGAAAAGTCGCGCCTGCCGTACTCAGTGCATTCTCACCCAGTAATAGTGTTAGTGTTGTGCCCAAAAGCCAGTCATGAGATGATTGTATTTTTGCACGTTGAGTCATGATATTTTATTAAGGCATTAATCCAGCAATTATGTTTGTTGTTTTGTTCCTGCGTAACTTAACAAACATAATTGTAACCCTAGAATAATGATATTCTTAAAAGTCCCTGGTCTAGTATTATTGTGGAGCGGGTTGCAATAATACATAACGACTAGCATATGTGGAGACTAATATGAGATATGTAGTCTACATATGGGTACAAGTTGGAGAACTTGTGTACTGGACCGACCCACCATGAGAACACTACATGGATCGTTATATGAGTGTCATAAGTGATTCTCATAGTGATCAGGGTATATGTAGTCCTTCGACCTAAGATCATCAAGGTTCCCTACATGTGAGTCACATACTTTGATACTTTCCTTTGTTGCTCGTAACTGAGTGAACTTGAAGGAGGTCATTGGGTATGTCACATATCATGCGGAGGGATTTGTATGATCAAGATGGGATTTGTCCCTCCTATGTAACGGGAGCGATATCTTCGGGCCCCTTGATAGAGTGAGACTTAGAAAATGCATGGCCATGCTCGGATGAGTTGATATGCGATATCAATGTCATCAGTTTAAGTTAGTCTACTCGGTAATCAAGAAACCAAAGATTGGGCTATACGAGAGTGACACATTCCATGTCTCGTGCTTAGTCTTGATATCTTGGACAAAGGGACAATGGCATATATCGGTGATGATCATAAAGGTATAGTCGAATCATCGACAATCTTGTCACTTGGGTAGCAATGATGTGTTGCTAGACACCGCTCATTGCTTATGATAATAAATGTGATTTATGATCATTGCCAACATGATAAGAGCCTATTGGGTCGCACACATAGAGCATTTTGGATCATTAGAGTGCATGGGCTAATTATTTGGGTTATGGTTTCACTTTAATTTCGTATTAATAATGGGCCCAAAAGTTGAGCCATTATTAAGCCCGAAATTAAATCCTAATTGGATTAGGGCTTTGAAACCTATTAGGCCTGGAAGTTGAGTCTCACTATAAATACAACTTTTAAGTGAGAAATTCGCAGGTCTCCTTGCCCTAGCCTCCAAAAAGGACAGCCGCACTCTTCTCTTGCAATTCCTTGGAGGACGCAAGCTAGCACTGCGAGCGCAAGAGAAACGCATCTACCGGGATGTGGTGGAAGCGTGGTGATCCCGAGAGGCTCGTGTGGATACCATAGAGAGCCTGAACACGTCAACTGTTCAGGTTTTGTGATTCGATTCTACAGTTGAGTGAGAGATCTCAATCGAAAATTAGGTATGAAAATTTTTGAACACCCGGTTTACCCCGTTTCACTTGGATCCTGGAGGGTTTCGGTTAAATTCCGCTGCGTTGTTTGGCTCCCGAAACCCAACAAATAGTGCGCCACGTGTCAGCCATCACGCAGCAAACATGCCGCGTGTCGGTCATCGCGCAGCGAACGTGCCACGTGTTGCCCATCACGTCGAGCACGCCCTCTGACATCGTTTGGTTTAGAGGCGCCGCCCTAGACTGACTCCGCTAGACGCAGGACGCGACGCATGAGCAGACCTATAAAGGTAAAAAAGTAGGTTACCTCGAAGACACCAAAAGACAGCCTGTGACTTCGGGCAGAAGGTCTATCTTCGGTACAAGGTTATCCTATCTTCCCTCGACACGAGGATACCAAGAGACAGCCTGTGACTTCAGGTAGAGGGTGTATCTTCGGCACAGGGACAGCCTATCTTCTCGCGCCTCGAGGACGCAAAAATGCTGCCCATCTCTACAAGCAGAAGAAGGCGTCTTCGGCGCAGATATCATAGCCACAGGACCCGAAAACCGATGAACCGAAGTTTCTCACTTCGGCTTTTCGGAGGGGGGCCTGTGATAGCCAAAGGCTATTGCCTCCTCGGTAGTAACTCCCTGCCAGAATATTGGCCGAGGAGTCTGACGTCACCCAAGAGAGGATCTTTTCACTGACCTCGGAAGGTGCGAAGTCAAACACTATGAGCTCGAGACTTTGGTTAGCTCGTCAGGAATTCCGAGGACAACACCGTCTCCATCGAGGGGCCAAACTGACTGCCCCGAAGAGGATCTTCCCCGAACAAGAAGCACCTGAACAAGGGAATCCCCGAACTATGGGTGTGAGTCCCGAAGAAGGTGTCCATCAAGGGAACTCCCAGAACTATGGGATAGATCCCGAAGGAGGTGCTCGCACCGAAGGACGGATAGAATCCGAAGAGGGTGCACGCACCGAAGGGCGACCTCGCCCAGGGGACCTCGGGAGTACGGTATGAGCATTTAAGGAGCCTCTGACATGTCGCCCACAAGCCCTACACGTCACATCAGAACGGCGAACTGACACGCCGCAGCCGCCCCAGTCCTGACACAACCTGTCCGGGTCCAGGGCTAAAGGAGGCTGCAAACGGCTGCCTGTCCCCTAGGTCCAAAAGCACAGATCAAATCCGACCGAACACGTGTCATGATCTGAACGGACCATCTACTCCTATAAATACTAGGAAAAGGGACTGGGCAAAGGATGGGCATTTTCCTCCCTCTGAGAAAACACAAAACAGGCAAGACACTTGATCCCTTAGTGTTCTTCCTCCACCTTCACTCAGAAAACTGACTTGGGCGTCGGAGGGTCCTCCCCGGAAAAGTAAACCGGGGACCTCCTAACCTCTTCTTTGAGCTTTTCAGGCACACTCAGCTGGGAAACCAGAGCTCCAGGCGCTCGCCTCCTCAGGAAGTCTCTCCACCTATCAACATGACAGCAAACGAAGATGCCTTGGGGCATCAATACTTTCGGCAGGAGGTACGCACTGGGAGAGGAGATGGTCCTTCGGCTATCACTAACGATGCCCAAGTGAAGCAAAACTGAGAAATACTTAAAAGGACTAAATGCCTAAGTTGTGGAATGAGGATTTCACTAAGCATTTTAAGAGGACATCAATAGTTGATATGGTTATTTTGATAAAGCCAAAAGAAAGGGAAATTTGGGTTTAAGAAAATCATTCCAAACCCCTAAGCGATGTATGTGCACTCATGAGAATCATGATTTAATAAAGGAAGTGGAAGGAAAATGAAGGAGTTATGGGCTATGAGGCTCGAAAAAGGTAGTCCTAATTGGACTACAAAAGGTTTGTAAAACATGGATCAATAAACATTATAGTAGACTCACCTATAAATGGACCACAGTTACGTAAGAAATTGACAAACCCTACCCAACCAAGAACCTAGAAAAATAATTTAAAAATAAAAAAGGACTAATCAAATTACTTTTGTAGACCAAACAAGTAACACAATGGCTTATGGCTCTTTATAGAGAAAATTTCGCCTGGGTTTTTAGGCAAATTTTCTTACAAAACCTGTTAATAAGTTGAATATGTGTCAAACATTAAAAATTTTGTATTAAAAATTTCAAACATATTTTATCTAATAAATAATGTCTTTTTATATAGAAAAAGTTTAGAAAATAGGTTTCATATATTAAATCCAACAACCTCAACACAATTGCAAAAAGTAGAAATCTTGCACAGAAAGTCTAGTGACAAAATTATGTAGCTTTGTATTTAAAATCAAAGAATATTTACAAATCTATTACAAATGAGAGGTTGCTCTCAAGGAAACAGTTTGAGATGCGCAAAAACATGAGCTACACGGCTAGTACCTTTCACCAAAACTACACAACCAAAATTACTACTTAAACTAGTGCATACTCAGCAGTTTCAATAAAATCTCCAAGACAATCCTTCCCTCTACCAAGGCCCACGGTTGTATGCAAAACACTCAATCCAAAAACATTGCCAGAATGAGCTACCAAAAGCCTAATAAGCTTGGTAAATATATTGGCTAATAACCCAGAGTATAGAGCCCACTTGCATTGTAAAATACCATAATACACATGTTATAGTTGTCCTAGTGGAAAGCTAGTTGGAAACCTAATTTCAAGTTTACATAGCAAGAATAGGAAATTTTATCAAAGTTCACTAAGTTTCGAGGAAGTAAAGGCACTAAATGAGGTTCAAGGGAAAAATGGTAATTTTACATCCTGAATAGCCAGGATAAGTCCTGAATGTTTTAAAATGAATTTTTATAACTTAACTTTCAACCTTAACCCAAACTTGAAAAATGAACAAGAATTAATCAAGAATGACTAGGTTACCAAAATGAGGGGACTTAAGTGTAACTTTTTAAGTAGTTTGGTGGCTTAGGGTTAAATAAGCCTATAAGTTGGTAAAGAAAGGGGAGGGCTGCCATTTTAACGATTCAACCCGAGCTCCCCCTTCTCTCTACTCAATTCTCTCTCAATTTAACCTCAAAATCAAGAGATTTTCATGGAAAGAGAGGCCACCCAAAGTGTACAAGCTAAAAGAAAGCTTGTTTCAAACATGATTTCAAGTTTTTGGAGCTTGGAACCAAGTTTTTCCACTATCCCCTATTTTTGAGCGAGGTAGTCAATGTGTTCTTGATTGAATTCTTGTTTATTAGATGCTTTTGGAGCTTGGGTTTTGGTTAGGAAGCAAGGTTTTGATGTTTAGTGCCTATGTTTTTGATTGGAACTTAGGTACAACTTAGGTGAGCTTGGTTGATTGGAAAGGAGATTGATTCTCACTTGTTACTTGGAATTGAGGTAAGGGAGTTATGTTTTTAAGTTCAATTAATGCTATTAGCTTGAGTTTGCTTGAAGAATTTGAGTGGTTCTAGCTATAGCATTAGTTAGAGATTTTGGTTGAATTGTGGTGGACTATGAAGTTTGAGAAGATTTGGATGATGTTATAGAGCATTATAGATTGGCTTGTGATAGTTGGTTATGTTATATGCAACATGGTCTATGAGTGTGTGAAATTTGGAGGCTTTCCAAGCATGTTTAATATGTTTTCTAAGTGTCCAAAGTTCATAGCAGCAAAATGCGTGAAATTTCTGTAGAAACCCAGATTGGTGACACATCGCCAATTACAGGTCGAGGCCCATGATGTGTCACCAATCCAGGGAAAAATTGGCTGAGCATTACCAACTGTGGCAATGCGTCACCAATTCAGGAAAATTATGGCAAAACGTTACCAACTATGGCGACGCGTCACCGTAGACAAAAAATGGCAAAAATTCCACATTTTTCTAAGATGATCCAAGTGAGACCTAAGGGGGTTCTTAGAGTACCTTGGGGTCCAAGGATTCCAGGGGTACTCCGAAACTTCCAGAAGTCCCACAAGAGGTAAGAGTTTCCTTGAGTTTTGTAAGGTTTTAAGGTTGTTTGTGCAACAAGCATGGAAACTAGGTTGCAAATGAACATAACTAAGTACCACTAGCTCAGGTGAAAGGTTTGGAACCCTTGGTGACCTAGCCGTGCCATTACCCATGATGTTGTAAGGTGAAACCTTGTTCATCTAGTCTACAAGGAGGTCTTATGGCCTAGTCTACAAAGTTCCACCATAATTCCCTTGCATAACGACTATAGGAAGGCTACATGATTGCATCGGTAAGCTACAGCTTACTACGAGTGAGTTAGTGATCAGAACTCACTAGGCATGGAGTGATGCCCCGAGAGGAGGACTAGTTTGAGGAGAGGTCTTAAAGGCCTAGTTATATGTACATATATCAGACCCTCATGCTGTCTGAGCTCATAGCAAGTTACATGTGTTATCATATGTAGAGTCCTAGTAATTTTCTTGTAGGTACATAGAAGACCCTTACTGACAATGTTGAATTCTCACTCCTTAATTATGTTATGTAGAGACTGAAGTTGTTGAACCGGGTAATCATTGAGGATTATCGCAGTAGTGCTCTTTTGTGTGTACAGGTACGACATTTGAGAATCTCAATGATTTTAGTCTACATGGGTACTTGTTGGTTTGTTAAGTCAAGTAACAGTACTAACTAGTATCTTCCTTTGGCTGCAGAGCCTAGTAGCACTTGGACAAGGACTTTTGAGACTCACCGCTGGGACTAGCATCCAAGGTGGGAGTTAGATCAAGAAAATCTCAGTTGAGGCTTATATATATATATATAGTACTCTTAGTTTCCTCCACAATCTATGTTATGAAGAGTCCTGGACTCTAGGGTTGCTCTTGGGTGAGGGCATTAGTCTACTTTATATATGAATGCTCCCACGAGTTGTTATGTGTAGTAAATTCACATAAATGTTGATTTTGTATGCTTTGGCTATTTGTACTTATTTTCTGTAGAAATTAGTTGGCCAAGTTGTATATTCTAGGATAATCAACTAGTATCATGGGATTTTAATCCGCACACGTATACAACTAGCCAATTGCAACCACCATCAGACCAGCACTCATAGGGCTTCCCGGGCAAAGGCTAGGGATGGCCGTGTCTGTTATGGCCCATCTAGTAGGAAGTAAAATTGAGGAAGGTAAGGTGATCTAAATTAAGTTTAGAACCTTAATTCAAGTTTACATAGCAAGAATATAGAAGTTTAGCAAAGTTCATTAAGTTCCGAGAAAAATAAAGCACTGAACGAAGTTAAAGGGCAAAATGGTAATTTTACATCCTGAATAGCCGGGATGAGTCCCGAGTGTTTTAAAATGAATTTTTATAACTTAACTTTCAACCTTAACTCAAACTTGAAGAATAAACAAGAATTTAATCAAGAATGACTAAGTTACAAAGATGGGGGTTTATTTGTAACAAGCTTAATACCTTGATGGCCTTGATGCTAAGTAAGGGTTTAAGAAGGGAAAGAGAAGGGGAGGCTGCCATAACCACGTTTTCATCCTTCCCTCACTCATTTCTCTCTCAAATTAAGCTTGGAATCAAGTGATCTTGGTATCAAGAGGTGCAATTCAAGGTGTATAAGCTTGGAGGAGCCAATTTCAAGCTTGAAACCATGATTTTGAAGCTTGGAAAAGCATTTTTCCACATCCCCTATTTTTGAACGAGGTAAGAAATGTGTTCTTGATTGAATTCATGTTTATTAGTTAGTTTGAAGCTTGGGTTTTGGTTAGAAAATGAAGTTTTAGTGATTAGTGCTTTGTTTTTGGATTGGAATTGGTGTAGAACTTTGGTGAGCTTGGTTGGTTGAAAGGGAGCTTGATTCTTGCATGTTACTTGGAGTTGAGGTAAGGGGAGTATGTTTTCAAGTTCATTTAATGCCAATAGCTTGAGTTTGCTTGAAGAATTCGAGTGGTTTTAGCTATGGCATTAGTTAAAGGTTTTGGTTGAATTATGGTGGACTAGAGGAATTGGGAGGATTGGATTGATGTTACAAGACATCATAGATTGGCTTGTGATAGTTGGTTGTGATCTATGCAACATGTTCTATGTGTATATGAAATTTGGAGGCATTCAAAGCATGTTTGATATGTGTAGGAAGTGTCCAAAGTTCATAGCAGCAAAACTGGAGTTTTTATGGGCATTTTACAGGTTTAGCGACGCATCGCCAATCCCCACGAGTTCCCACGATGCGTTGCCAAGACCTTAGAAAATTGGCAGAATGTCGACAACCGTGGCGATGCGTCGCCAAGACAGCATTTGACACCCGATTTTGTTTTCAGTATAACTTTTCACTCGGGTGTCCAATTGAGGTGATTCAAGATTCCACGAGAAGCTAAGAGGGAGCACTATCACCTCCATGTTTTAGAAACACTTAAAATGCCCCAGTTTTAGATTTACATTAACTCAAAGTGAAGGCAAGTTTTAAAGGGAACTATGTTGCAATGATCACAACAAGGTATTACTAGCTCAAGTGAGAGGTTTAGAACCCTTGTTGGCCTAGCCGTGCCGTAGCCACGAGGTTGCAAGGCGAAACCTTGTTCATCTAGTCTACATCAAAGAGGCCCTGCGGCCTAGTCTACAAAGTTCCACCATAATTCCCCTACATAACGACTATAGGAAGGCTACATGATTGCATCCAGTAAGTTTTGACTTGCTAGGAGCGGGTTAGTGATCAAAACTCGCTAGGTACGAAGTGATGCACCGTGAGGAGGACTAGTTTGAGGAGAGGTCTTTATGGCCTAGTTATATGTGCATATATCAGACCCTCATGCTGTGTGAGCTCGCAGCAAGTTTACATATGTTCATCATATGTCCAGTCCTAGTAATTTTCTTGCAGGTACACTGAAAACCCCTTACTGAGAATTGTTGAATTCTCACTCCCTAGTTATGTTATGCAGAGACTGAAGTTGCTGGACCGGGTAATCGTTGAGGATTATCGCGGTAGTGTTCTTTTGTGTGTACAGGTACGGCATTTAAGAATCCTTGTGATTCTAGTCTACATGGTGTATTTAGTTGGCTTGTTGGTCAAGTAACAGTACTAACTAGTATCTTCCTTTGGCTGCAGAGCCTAGTAGCACTTGGCAAAGGACTTTTGAGACTCGCCACTGGGACGTGTATCCAAGGTGGGAGTTAAGTCAAAGAGATCTCAGTAGAGGCTTGTATTTATACAGTACTTTTAGTTGCCTCCATAGTCTATGTTATAAGGAGTCCTCGACTCTAGGATTGCTCTTGGGTGAGGGCATTAGTCTACTTTATGTATGAATGTTCTCACGAGTTGTTATGTGTAGTAAACTCACACAAATGTTGATTTTGTATGCTTTGGCTATTTGTATTTATTTTGTGTAGAAAATTACTTGGCCAAGTTAATGTTTTATGGTTTTAATAAACCAAGTCAAAGCATGAAGAGCATGCATATTGCATATTCTAGGATAATCAACTAGTATCATGGGATTTAATCCGCACACATACACAACTAGCCAATTGCAATCCACCGTGAGACCAGCTCTCACAGGGCTTCCTGGGCAGGGGCACGGGCGGTCGTGTCAGTTTTTGGTATCAGAGCTTAGGACTTATTTCATAGATATTGGAGGCTAAGACTGAGATCTAGTTTGGAAAGTCCAAGTGCTAGGAAGTTAGTACTGACCAACATCTGGGGAATGTTGTCTGGCTGTGGTTGCAGGTTGCTATGGTTGACACTAGGTCAGGAGCTTCAAGGGGAACTAGGGAACCTGGTGAAGGTTCTAGTGACCCAGTTGTGGCCAGACTGGATGAGATATCTAGAGTATTACAGGGGTTGACACAGACTATGGCCCAAGTGGCACAGGGTATGAACACCCTTGTGACTGAGATGTTCAGAGACTATGAGGACAGAGGTGTTGTCCAGGAGGAGAATGACCCACAACAGGATCAGGAAAGGCATGCTGAGCAACAGCAAGTGCCTAGGGCTCATGAACGCAGAAATCATGTTCATGAGGAGGAAGAAGAACCAGAGGTGATGGAGGCTCCAAGGAGGGGAGACACTCCACATCAGATGAGATTGTTGGAGAAATTTAAGACTGTTGATCCATCGAGCTTTGATGGGACAGGTGATCCCGATAGAGCAGAGGACTGGTTGTCCAGAATGAATAGACTTTTTACTTGTGGTGGTTATGAGTCAGAGCAGAAGATGATTCTAGTGCCTTTCTTTCTGAGAGGAAGGGCTAGTCTATGGTGGGATGATGTGATGGAGTTGTTGAGGGAAAGTAATGGTACTCCCCCAGAGCACAAGAAGAAGGTGCTCAAGTGGTCAGACTTCGAGAAGAAGTTCAGACAGGAATACATCAGTGAAGCTGCACAGGATCAGAGGAGGATTCAGTTTGAGAATCTGACGCAGGGAGAGATGTCTGTGCGGGAGTATGAGCAGCGCTATAATTCTCTTATCCGGTATGCTCCATACATGATGGGCAATGATGAATTGAAAGCTAAGAAGTTCTTCCAAGGTTTGAAACCTGTACTCAGGAGGTATATGGCGACAGTTGATATCAGGAGCTATCGCCAGGTGGTTCAGAAGGCATTGGCCTTAGAAAGAGAATTTGAGGATTCCAGGGCACCTAGCAAAAAGGTGGAGGTTGGACCAGCCAACCTAGGAAAGAGTGCTGGGAAGCGACCAATGGTGGAAAACCAAGGTCCATCCAAGAGAAAGAAGACAGGTTTATGTCCTAGGTGTAGACGGTTTCATGGTGGAAGACCATGTACTCTGGGGACAGATGTTTGCAATATCTGTGGTTAGAGAGGACATTGGGCAAGGCAATGCCCAGGAGCTCGACTGATGTCAGGTCCACCCCGGAATTTACCCCCTATACCCCTTGCCATAGGTAATCAGCCTGGTGTAGCCGCAGCAGCAGTTGAGCCGAGGGTTTTCACCCTAACGAGTCAGGTGACTAAAGAACCAGCTGTCATTCGAGGTAATTTTACTTTTTAGAATGGTAGTGTTAGAGTGCTATTTGATACGGGAGCTACTCTTTCAGTGATATCTTCTACCTTGGTAGATAAGTTTAAATTGCAGCGAGAAATCTCGGGTGAGTTGAGACTCATCAGAACTGCGGGGAGGGGTTTTATTGTGACCAATGAAGTGGTTACTAGGTATCCCTTGCAGTTAGGCGACCATGATTTTTGTTGTGAATTGTGGGTGATAGAGTTGAGGTCTTATGACCTAGTGTTGCGAATGGATTGGCTAAGTAAGCATAAGGCACAAATCGACTGTGCGAATTACTCAGTCGACATTACTGATTCTCAGGGAGCTAGAGTGACTTGCACAGGAGGATTGGCGTCTAGTGCTAAGAGTTTACATCTTAGACTTATGGATACCATCCCTATAGTTGGTGAAGAAGAGTATTATTCGTTGAATGGAGTGGCTATAGAGGAGGAACTTGAGAAGATTCCAGTAGCCAATCAGTTTCCTGAGGTGTTTCCGGTAGAGTTACCTGGGTTACCACCTAAGAGGGATACTGAGTTTGCAATCCATCTGCAACCAGGGGTTGAACCTATTTCAGTACCACCTTATAGGATGTCAGCTCCTGAGATGGATGAATTAAAGAAGCAGTTGGAGGAACTGCTAAGGAAAGGCTTTATAAGGCCTAGTGTGTCACCATGGGGGGCTCCGGTGTTATTTGTGAAGAAGAAAGACGGAACTTTTAGATTGTGCATCGACTATAGAAAGTTGAATGCAGTGACAATCAAGAATAAGTATCCACTTCCTAGAATTGATGATCTGTTCAACAGGCTCAGGGGAGCGAAGGTGTTTTCCAGAATTGATCTTCGGTCTGGGTATTTTCAGATCAGAGTTAAGGAGGAAGATATCCCGAAAACTGCTTTCAGGATGAGGTATGGACATTATGAATATACAGTTATGCCTTTTGGTGTGACGAATGCTCCAGCAGTATTTATGGAAGCCATGAATCGGATCTTTAAGCCATTTCTGGATCAGTTTGTTGAAGTTTTCATCGATGACATTTTGGTATATTCACAGTCTACATCAAAGCATGAAAAGCACCTTAGAACAGTTTTGCAAGTGCTGAAGGATAATCAGTACTATGCAAAGTTGTCTAATGTGAGTTATGGTCCGAGAGGATCCAGTTTTTGGGGCATATCATCAGTGCTCAGGGTTTGTCAGTTGATCCTGAAAAAGTTCAAGCAGTAGTTGAGTGGAAAAGACCAACTACAGTTACGGAGGTCAGGAGTTTCTTGGGTTTGGCAAGTTACTACAGACGCTTCATAGAGAAATTCTCTGTGATAGCTACACCATTGACAGCCTTGACCAAGAAGACTTAGAAA
Organism: Aquilaria sinensis; assembly: GCA_005392925.1. NCBI lineage: Eukaryota > Viridiplantae > Streptophyta > Magnoliopsida > Malvales > Thymelaeaceae > Aquilaria > Aquilaria sinensis. Next base: position 23,335 of record SMDT01001319.1, on the reverse strand, counting down.
TTTGAGTGGACACCGAAGTGTGAAGAAGCTTATATGGAGTTGAAGGAGAGATTGTGTTATGGCCCTTCTAGTAGGACATGCAGTTGAGAAAGGTAAAGTGTTTTAAATTAAGTTTAGAAGCTTAATTTAAGTTTACATAGCAAGAATAGAGAAGTTTACCAAAGTTCACTAAGTTCCGACAAGAATAAAGCACTGAACAAAGTTCAGGGGCAAAATGGTAATTTTGCACCCTGAGTGGCCGGGACGAGTCCCGAGTGTTTTAAAATGAATTTTTAGAACTTAACTTTTAACCTTAGCTCAAACTTGACAAATGGACAAGAATTTAATCAAGAACTATTAAGTTACAAAGATGGGGGACCTAATTGTACTTGACTTGAAACCTTGGTGATCTTGGTTGCTAAGTGAGGGTTTAAGAAGGGGAAGAGAAGGGAAGGCTGCCATAAACACGTTCTTAACCTTCCCTTACTCATTTCTCTCTCAAATTGAGCTTGGAATCAAGTGATCTTGGTGTCAAGAGGTGCAATTAAGGGTATATAAGCTTGGAGGGAGCATTTTCAAGCTTGAAATCATGTTTTTGAAGCTTGGAAGGACGTTTTTTTCCATCCCCTATTTTTGAACGAGGTAAGAGTTGTGTTCTTGATTGAATTCATGGTATTTGGTTGATTTGAAGCTTGGGTTTTGGTTAGGAGGCATGAATTTGGTGTTTGGAGCTTTGTTTTTGGATTGGAACTTGTGTAGAACTTTGGGAGCTTGGTTGAACGAAAAGGGGTTTTGATTCTTGCTCGTTACTTGGAGTTGAGGTAAGGGAGAAGTGTTTTTATGTTCATGGAATGCTATTGGCTTGGAATTGCTTGAGAAATTTGAGTAGTTTTTGGCTAAGGCACTGAGAAACGTTTTGGTGAATTATGGTGGACTAGCGGGATTCAGAGGAATTGTTTGATGTTACGATACATCATAGCTTAGCTTTTGATAGTTGGTTATGTTCTATGCAACATGTACTATGTGTGTATGAAATTTGGAGGCATTCCATGCATGTTTGATATGTGTGGGAAGTGTCCAAAGTTCATAGCAGCAAAATCTGGGTTTTCTGGGCATTTTGCAGGTTTGGCGACGTGTCCCACAAGTTCCCACAATCCGTCACCAATCCAGAAAAATGTTTCAGAACGTCAACAACTGTGGCGACGCGTCGCCGAGACAGCATCTGACACCCGATTTTGTTTTCAGCATAACTTTTCGCTCGGGTGTCCGATTGAGGTGATTCAAGATTCCACGCGAAGCTAAGAGGGAGTACTATCACCTCAATGCTTTAAAAACACTTATAATATCTCAGTTATAGATTTATATTAACTCAAAGTGAAGGAAAGTTTTTAAGGAAACTATGTTGCAAATGAACATAATTAGTTATCACTAGCTCAGGTGAGAGGTTTAGAACCCTTGCCGGCCTAGCCGTGCCATAGCCATGAGGCCACAAGGTGAAACCTTGTTCATCTAGTCTACATCAACGAGGCCCTGCGGCCTAGTCTACAAAGTCCCACCATAATTCCCCTGCATAACAACTACGGAGAGGCTACATGATCATTTGCAGTAAGCTTCGGCTTGCTAGGAGCTGGTTTAAACTCGCTAGGCATGGAGTAATACTCCGTGAGGAGGACTACTTGAGGAGAGGTCTATGACCTGGTTATATGCATATATACCAGTACCCTCATGCTGTGTGAGCTCGCAGCCAGAGTCCTAGTTTTTATTGCAGGTACATTGAAGACCCCTTACTGAGAATTGTTGAATTCTCACTCCCTGTTTGTTAATGTAGAGCCTGAAGTTGCTGGATCGGGTAATCGTTGAGGATTATCGCGGTAGTGAGCTTTTGGTGTGTATAGGTATGCTAGTTGAGAAACCTTCAGTTCCTAGTTTACCTAAGTGCTCAGTTGGGTTGTTGGTTAGGTTGCAGTACTAACTAGTTTCTTCCTTTGGCTGCAGAGCCTAGTAGCACTTGGCAGAGGACTTGTGAGACTCACCACTGGGACGGGTGTCCGACGTGGGAGCTAGGGTAAAGAGATCTCAGTACTTTAGTTTGCCTCCATAGTCTATGTTATAAAGAGTCCTTGACTCCAGGATTGTTCTTGGGTGAGAGCATTAGTTGCTTCATTGTATGAATGCCTTCACGAGTTGTTTATGTGTAGTTAAACTCACACAAATGTTGATTTTGATATGCTTTGGCAGTTTGTATATAATTGTGCAGAAATTACTCGACCGAGTTCTTGTTAATGTTTTATGGTTTTAATAAACCAAGTCAAAGCATAAGAGCATGCATGTTGTATTTCTAGGTTAATCAACTAGTAGCATCGAATTTAATCCGCACACATACTCAGCTAGCCAATTACAATCCACCATGAGACAAATGCTCACAGGGTATCCCGGGCAGGGGCACGGGGGATCGTGTCAGATTGACAGTGCACCTATACTTGTTTTGCCAGATCCGAACAGAGTTTTTACAGTTTATACTGATGCATATGGTTCTGGTTTGGGATATGTATTGATGCAGGATAGTCAGGTGATTGCTTATGGTTCAAGACAGCTGAGGCCTAATGAGTTGAACTACCCGGTTCATGATCTTGAGCTAGCAGCAGTACTTTTTGCACTCAAGTTGTGGAGGCATTACTTGATGGGGAGGTCATTCAGAATCTTCAGCGATCATAAGAGTTTGAAGTATTTGTTTACCCAAAAAGATCTGAACATCAGGCAGTGGCGATGGATTGAGTACATAAAAGATTATGATTGTTCGATTGAGTACTGTGCTGGTAAGGGTGGTAGCATATGCGTTGAGCTGGAAGTACACAGGAGTGATCCTGTCTAAGGATCAAGCTACAGACTCCTCTAAAGGAGTATTGAGGGACTGTTTCTTAGCTTTGCATGAATTATGGCAAAGTCGAGAAAAATCCTTAGTCTACATTTTGGAAGTGCAGTCAGCTTGGTTAGTCAGAGTTAAAGAAGTTCAGATGAAAGATCCATTGTTGAAGAAAATTTCAGGAGAAGCAAAACTTGGCACTATGAGGAAGGAATTTAGATACAAGGATGGAATGTTACATTGTGGAGATCATCTCTATGTACCGAATGTGAATGGACTTAGGCAACAAGTGCTATAAGAGGCACATAGTAGCACTTTGAATATCCACCCTGGTGCTAGTAAGATGTATCAGGATATGAAGACACATTTTTGGTGGCCAGGATTGAAAAAGGATGTGAGAGGATATGTGGCAAAGAGTTTGACATGTCAAATGGTGAAAGCTGAACATCAAAAACCAGCAGGGACACTTCAGAGTTTACATCTACCAGTGAGGAAGTAGGGATCTATTACTATGGATTTCCTAGTGGGGTTACCGAATACCCAGAGTCAGCATGATGCAATATGGGTAGTGGTTGATAGACTGACGAAGTCAACACATTTCACACCTATCAGAATCACTTATACATTGAAAAAGTTGGCTCAGTTGTATCTCAAAGAGATTGGGAGACTTCATGGGATACTGGATCAGATTATATCTGACAGAGATCCTCGATTTACATCACGATTTTGGAATGCTTTTCAAGAAGCATTGGGGAGCAAGGTTAGTCTCAATACTACTTTTCATCATCAGACTGATGCGCAATCTGAGAGAGTAATTCAGACTTTGGATGATACGCTACGAATGTGTGTCATTGATTTCAGAGGTGTTGGGATCACCATTTACCACTGATCGAGTTTTCTTATAATAATAGTCATCAAACTGTTATTGGAATGGCACCATATGAAGCTTTGTATGGGAGGCGATGTATGACACCTCATTGTTGGGTAGATTCTACATATAAGGTAGTTATTGGACCTGAAATCATAGCTGACACTACAACTAAGATCAAGTTAATTCAGAAGCTAATTAAAGCAGCCAATGATAGGTAGACCAAGTATGCAAATTTGAGAAGAAGAGACTTGAGTTTTGAAGTTGGAGACAAAGTACTTCTGAAAGTGTCACCCATGAAAGGAATTAGCTGTTTTGGGCAAAGGGGCAAGTTGGCTCCTAGATATATTGAACCCTATGAAATATTGGAGAAGATTGGGAAAGTTGCTTATCGATTAGCATTACCACCTAACCTATCCCAAGTGCATAACATGTTTCACATTAGTCTACTCCAAAAATGTACAGTGGAACCGAGATAGGCAGTTAATCCTTCAGTTATACCTATTCAAGAAGACTTTACCTACGAGGAGAAACCCATTCAAATACTTGATAGGCAAGTCAAGAAATTGTGGACTAAGTGGATTCGGATGGTTAAGATCATTTGGTCTAACTATAGCAGAGAAGAGGTTACCTGGGAGACAGAGCAGGATATGTTGAAAAGATATCCTAGCATTTTTCCAGAGTTGCAGCGGAATTTGGGGGACCAAATTCAAGAAGGAGGGGAGAATGTTATGGCCCTTCTAGTAGGAAGTGAAATTGAGGAAGGTAAGGTGATCTAAATTAAGTTTAGAACCTTAATTCAAGTTTACATAGCAAGAATAGAGATGTTTAGCAAAGTTCACTAAGTTCCAAGAAAAATAAAGCACTGAATGAAGTTCAGGGGCAAAATGGTAATTTTACATCCTGAATAGCCGGGATGAGTCTCGAGTGTTTTAAAATGAATTTTTATAACTTAACTTTCAACCTTAACTCAAACTTGAAGAATAAACAAGAATTTAATTAAGAATGACTAAGTTACAAAGATGGGGGTTTATTTGTAACAAGCTTAATACCTTGATGGCCTTGATGCTAAGTAAGGGTTTAAGAAGGGAAAGAGAAGGGGAGCATGCCATAACCACGTTTTCAACCTTCCCTCACTCATTTCTCTTTCAAATTAAGCTTGGAATCAAGTGATCTTGGTGTCAAAAGGTGCAATTCAAGGTGTATAAGCTTGGAGAAGCCAATTTCAAGCTTGGAATCATGATTTTGAAGCTTGGAAGGACGTTTTTCCCCATCCCCTATTTTTGAACGAGGTAAGAAATGTGTTCTTGATTAAATTCATGTTTATTAGTTAGTTTGAAGCTTGGGTTTTGGTTAGAGAGTGAAGTTTTGATGTTTGGTGCCATTGTTTTGATTTGGGACTTGTGTAGAACATTGGTGAGCTTGGTTGATTGAAAGGGAGCTTGATTCTTGCGTGTTACTTGGAGTTGATGTAAGGGGAGTATGTTTTCAAGTTCATTTAATGCCAATAACTTGAGTTTGCTTGAAGAATTGGAATGGTTTTAGTTATGGCATTAGTTAAAGGTTTTGGTTGAATTATGGTGGACTAGAGGAATTGGGAGGATTGGATTGATGTTACAAGGCATCATAGATTGGCTTGTGATAGTTGGTTGTGATCTATGCAACATGTTCTATGCGTATATGAAATTTGGAGGCATTCCAAGCATGTTTGATGTGTAGGAAGTGTCCAAAGTTCATAGTAGCAAAACTGGAGTTTTTCTGGGCATTTTACAGGTTTGGTGACGCGTCACCTATCCCCACGAGTTCCCACGACGTGTCACCAAGTCCTCAGAAAATTGGCAGAATGTTGACAACTGTGGCGACACGTAGCCAAGATAGCATTCGACACCGGTTTTGTTTTTGGCATAACTTTTGCTCTGGTGTCCGATTGAGGTGATTTAAGATTCAACACGAAGGCTAAGAAAGAGTACTATCACCTTCATGTTTTAGAAAAACTAGAAATTCCCTAGTTTTAGATTTATATTAACTCAAAGTGAAGGCAAGTTTTAAAGGAAACTGTGTTGCAATGATCACAACAAGGTATTACTAGCCAGGTGAGAGATTTAGAACCCTTGGCAACCTAGCCGTGCCATAGCCACAAGGTTGCAAGGGGAATCCTTGTTCATCTAGTCTACATCAAAGAGGCCCTGCGGCCTAGTCTACAAAGTTACACCATAATTCCGCTGCATAATGACTATAGGAAGGCTACATGATTGCATGCAATAAGCTTCAGCTTGCTAGGAGCGAGTTAGTGATCAGAACTCGGTAGGCACGAAGTGGTGCACCGTGAGGAGGACTAGTTTGAGGAGAGGTCTTTATGGCCTAGTTATATGTGCATATATCAGACCCTCATGCTGTGTGAGCTCACAGCAAGTTTTGCTTATGTTCATCATATGTCCAGTCCTAGTAATTTTCTTGCAGGTACACTGAAAAGGCCTTACTGAGAATTGTCAAATTCTCACTCCTTAGTTATGTTATGCAGAGACTGAAGTTGCTGGACCCGGTAATCCTTGAGAATTATCGCAGTAGTGTTCTTTTGTGTGTACAGGTACGGTATTTGTAAATACTTGTGATTCTAGTCTACACGGTGTATTTAGTTGGCTTGTTGGTTAAGTAACAGCATTAACTAGTATCTTCCTGTGGCTGCAGAGCCTACTAGCACTTGGAAAAGGACTTTTGAGACTCGCCACTGGGACGTGTATCCAAGGTGGGAGTTAAGTCAAAGAGCTCTCAGTAGAGGCTTGTATTTATACAGTACTTTTAGTTGCCTCCATAGTCTATGTTATGAGGAGTCCTTGACTCTCGGATTGCTTTTGGGTGAGGGCATTAGTCTACTTTATGTATGAATGTTCTCATGAGTTGTTATGTATAGTAAACTCACACAAATGTTGATTTTATATGCTTTGGCTATTTGTATTTTTTTTATGTAGAAAATTACTTGGCCGAGTTAATGTTTTGTGGTTTTAATAAACCAAGTCAAAGCATGAACAGCATGCATATTGCATATTCTAGGATAATCAACTAGTATCATGGGATTTAATCTGCACACATACACAACTAGCCAATTGCAATCCACCGTGAGACCAGCTTTCACAGGGCTTCCTGGGCAGGGGCACGAGTGGTCGTGTCAGTGTCAGTTTTTGGTATCAGAGCTCGGTCATGGTCCTTGGAGGCTAGGTACTAAGAATCTTTGATTCTCACTCCCTTACTTTTTGTTGTGCAGATTTAGGTGTTGTTGAGCCAGCAACCATTGAGGGTTGTTGAGCTAGGCTTGTGAGCAGGTATTAAGTTTATTTGAATCTTCATGATTCTAGTTTATAGAGTGCTTGTTGGTTAAGTTATGGTACTAACTATAGTTGTCTTTTTTGCCTACAGAGGCTGGTGAAGCAAAAGGGACGGCTTACGAAGCTTGCCACTGGAGTTTCCTCTAAGGTGGAAGCTTAGTCTCAAATCTCAGTTCAGTCATTCAGTGTATACTTTTAATGCACTAGTTTGCCTCCAATGGTCATGTTGAGTAATGTTACTCTAGAGTCACTCTTGGGCGTAAGCATAGTCTACTCTTGTCTGGATGCTTGCACAAAATTGATTATGTGTAGTTAATTCCACTTAATTGCTTTGAATGCTTTGATAGTGTTGATATTGTTTTATTAAATTATGTCGTGGCAACGTTTTAAGTATTATTTCTCTTTTTTATTGATTAAGTCAAAGCATAAATCCATGCATGATTGCATAATAGGATTAAACAACTAGAAGCATGAAGGTTTTAACTAGTGCACATGTAATCAGTTAGCCAAATGTGACTAGCGTGGGACAAGTTCCTATAGGCTTCCTGGGCAGGCTCATGAGGGGTCGTGCCAACACAAGCAACAAGCAAATCTCTAAATAGCTTGATTCGATTTATATGCATTGATAAGTAAAGGATGAGTCTCAAAAGAACTTCAGTAAGCAAATGTATTGAGAAGACCAATAACCAGGTTGCAAGTAAACATAAATAAATTATGTGCATATCAATAAGAAAATTGATCAGAGAGCTCGAGGAACATAGTAATCAGTCTATATTTAGCCAAACACAAGTGCTAGCAATGCACCATGTCCCTTTCTATTTACTTGATTTGACATATGAACACTTGGTTCTACACTCAGGGAACTAAGCTACAGATAAATGAAGCATTGATCATCCAAGAACAATCTCATCACAAAACAACTAGGTTTCTTTTACATGCATCTGAACTACTCACCAAATGAAAAATTGTTAGCTTATATAATTAAGCTCATAATACAAGAAACCATCATTTCCTTACCACATTCTCCCAAACCAAATGAACCAAATTTTCCTGGGACTAATCTTCAAGCTTTTGTTGCAACAATTCTTCTCATAGTTGGACTCTTTGATCACTTCTCTTTCTTATACTAGTATGTATATTTAGAAAGGTTTAAAATTTAATGGAATAGCATTATGAGGCCCCTTTTACAACAATGACCAGTGTAAGCCTTATTGCCACCTTGCTTGTTTCTTCAATAAGGAAACACATATAGCACCCCTAATTTTTTGTTTACCATGTGTCCTTTATCCATTTTGCCACCTAGTACTTCTTTCATGCATGCTTTTTCATATTACCTAGTAATGCCTGTCGGCATCTTCATTGTACGACATGGTGGCCTGAAGTAAGGACATCCGATGTGGAGAGTATCTGAAGGAGAGACTTCCGACGTGAGAGTGCTTGAAACTCTCAAAAAAATAGGGGTTAGGAGGTCCCGAGAGTGTGTTTTCGGGGGAGGAGCCTCTGACGCCCAAGTCAGTATTTGTCAAGTAAAGAGAGGTGAATGGAGAGTAAAGAGTATGGTTCTCTTGAGAGTTCAGTCTCTTGTATATCCTTACCAAGGTCATTTCCCCAAGTATTTATAGGAGGACATTGGGAGAAGTCTGTTTGACACAACCCGCTCAGATCATGACACGTGTTCAGTCAGATGTCATCCGTACCTTCAGGGATGGGGATCTCCAACTGGCCATAGGCTGTTCTGGCCAGAAGTTAGGGTCGTGGGAGGCCTATATGTCAGGGGCATGTGCGAGGTCTTTGTGTCAAAGGCTCCTTAACCGTTTTTGTCGTGTTCATAGGACCAATGAAAGTGACCTCTTCGGGATATGAGAGCTTCTAGCCGAGGTCGGTCCAGTTACTCAGAAGGCCCCTTGGGACAGAGGATTCCTTTCGGAGGATGTTTTGCCTTACCGAGGATGGTAAGTCTAGTCTTCCTGAAGTTGGTCAGGTCATTTTACCGATGGTGGTAGCGCACCATTTTCCCAAGGTTAGTCCTGTTATTCCCGAGGGTAATGGTGGATAACCAAGGTCTGGGGATCAATCACTGTGGACCCTCTTTTCCTAGGGCTGGTGCTCGCATTCTCCGAGGGCGGTGCTTCGTCAGAGCTTGAGAGTTTGGAGGGCAATAGCCCTTTGGCTATCACATGCCCCCCTCGGAAGGCCGAAGTCATATCTTCGGTTAGTTGAGCAAATTATGGGAGTCTTTGTGGTAAGTGGTGGCTGGCTCAATCATCATGACTGAGTTTTTAGTCGAGGTTATCCTCTTCAGAGGGAGTTTCGGCAATATGAGATGCCTCTTCTTAACCGAGGTAGCTCTTCTGGTACTCAAGTGGCTGTCCCAGTTTTGGTCAAATTTTTGACGTTCCCGAAGTTATTCCATCAGCCCGAGGTGAATATCCCCTTTCTCTGGGCCTATGTCATTTGTCAATGAGTCATTACATCTTTTGATCAGACAGACGCGTCACTTCAGATAAGCTTGCCTAGGCCTCCGTGCTGTCAGAAGGCGTGCCTTCGTTTCCTATGTTGGATGACACGTGGCACACGGTGATTGGGGGAGAGTTGCGTTGGTTACATCAACTACGTCTTTTCACCTTTGAGCGGTAATTATGGTGATGATTCGCCTACCCCCCTTCGGTTTATATAAACCTTCTTTCCCTTCATAGCTCACACTTGCTTTATTTTGCTTCTGTCCTGCTCTCGTTTGCTCTCAAGCTTTTCTTTCTTTTATGTGGTGGTGCAAGGGGCGGAGCGATTTCCGGCAAGCTTTTACGACAGCGTCCACCAATCCTGACTTCGGCAAAAGCTTCGGTGGGTTTTCCTTTTTGAGGTCCCTCGGTTTCTTCCATTTATAATTTTTCTAGCATCCGAAGTTGTTTTCGTTTCCCAAAGTGCTTTGACATTCTTTCCTGAAGTCATTTCTTTTTACGGAACATGTCTTCTCCTATTCCATTCATGTCCGTCCAAACTACTCCTTATAGCTAGCTTCCTCTCATGTCTCATCCGAGTTGTACCACGTTGGATAAGTTCACGAAGTGGAGAACTAAATTTTTTCTTCCTTCTTATGCTATTATCAGGCTACCCCGTCCTAGCCTGTTCAGCTTCATGAATGATTCGGATGAGGTTACTATTTTTTTAGCCCAACTGAAGGCCGGACCTCGGTTTTCTCTACCGAAGATGATTTGTGACTTTTGCCAATTCCATGGCATAGCCGTGAATAGGCTTCCTCCCAACTTCTATTCTTACTTCAATGATTTTCTCTACCTATGTGGGGTTTTCAAGATAAAACACCACTTCGTTATCCAGTATTACAAGCTCTATTCGGTCCCAGATGGTGGCTTCTATTTCTTGCTACCTTGGGGATCTGGGAGCAAAAAATATATGTTCACCTTCGACACCAGGGATAGTTGGTAAGGGTGGGAAAAGAAGTTCTTCTTCCTGAAGGTGGTAGAGGCGTTGTCGCACATGCCGACCAGGTGGGCCTAGGGGACGCAAGACACGGATGTTGTTGATCCCAAAAAGTTGCTAACTCCTGAGTTAGCAGCGAGGTTTGAGCACTTTGACAGCCGTATCCGAGCTGTCACCAATTAGGATGCAAAGGTCCCACCACGCTCCTTGTATCCCTTCCCCATCAGGTGGGACCTCATGACCAAAGAGGTTCTTCATGAGTTTTGGGTGATCAAGAAGCATAAAACCGACCTCGGCATGCTAGCGCCTGCTGTCGATAGGAAGATGGCGTGGTTGGTGATGCTTCTTCGGAAGGAGCTCACTTATGAAGCCCTCGTTGAGAGTAAGTCGCTTTCCAAATGTTGCTATAAGTATGCCTTTGGACTTATACTGATATTTTCTTCTTTTTTCAGCGATGGCCGACCAGTCTGCTGCCTTCTACAATTCCCTTTTCCTCGGTCAAACCGAGAATGGGGAACGGAAGAAGAAGGCAGCCCCAAAGAGGCAGAAGACGTCTAGAGGGGGGCCATCTTTGGCCAAGAAATTAAAGAAGGATCTTCTTCCTTCCCCTCCAAAAGATGTTATAGAGGTGGGGGACCAGCCTTCGGTGCACGCCGACCCACCCTCGGAGCCAGCTGTCAGCTCCACTCCCCAGAGTCCTGTCACTTCGATGGATGTCTTAGGCACTTCGGCAGGAGGCCCTTTTGCTAAGGAGCTCAAGGAGCAAAGATGAAATAAGGGAAAATATGTCCCTGCCAAAGTGGAGGAAGTCCATGACTCCGATGAGGACATTGCCGAGGTTCCCCCAGGTTTGCCTTTAACCATTTTTTTATAAATTTAGACATCTTTAGCAATTTTGACCTTATAGGTGTATCGCTAAGGGACAATGTACTGATGGAACTTCGGCGTGATTTTGCAGAGGAACTGGAACCCTCAGCATGGTTAGTGGAACATGCTCGGAAGCGGGCCCTTCGGGACTCCCATATCCCGAAGGATAAGGTTCCGAGGGAGCCTTTCTGGTCTTTCACGGAGGACATGAACTTGTTCTCCGAAAACAGCTTGCAAATGGCTCCCCAAATGGCGAGGGGCATGCTAACCCAAGCCACGTTCAAATCTCTGGAAGAGGAGTGCCTGAACAAGGAGTTCCTCGCTGCGAGGATGTCCGAACACACTGCATAGGTATTCTTCAGACCCTTTATCCTTTCACCAAATTTTTCTAAGTGTTTGCTTTGCTTTGCAAAACTTCACCAAGTGTCCTTCTTTGTACAGCTCTTGGCGTGCGGTGGATACTTCCCAGCTTGGGCAGCCAAGCAGTTTTCGATCAGATCTCAGACCGAAGAGTGCCTAGAGAAGGCCAAGGTATTTTGTGCCAACTTGATCGTTAAGTACGTCAAGCTGAACAAAATAGCCAAGGAGGAGATTGCCAGACTTCGGGAGGAGTTCTTGAAGAGTCAGGAGCAACTCTCTCAAGATTTCTCCCAGAAGGTGTCTGGCCTCGGTGCGAAGGTCGTTGAGCTAACTTAGACAAACGAGGCCTACAAAAAGGAGAAGGAGGAGGACTCTACACTACTCATGAAGGCCCTCGCAGACAACGCCAAACTTCAAGCTGAGGTTGACGCGCTGAAGAAAGAGATGAAGAAGAAGAAGTTGAAGAAGCTGGAGAAGGAGGTTGCCAAGCTGAGGGACGAGCTAGACGCCTTGGGTGTCATGAAGGACAAAGCTAATCAAGCAACCAAGGTTGCGTTCCAAGACGGCTTTTGTTTGGCTCAACACCAAGTTCTGGCCAAATACACAGACCTCGACATCTCCTTCTTGGCGGGTCTGGACATCCTCAAAGGGCATCGCTGGACATGGTCGAAGATAGAGCACCTCAACCTTCCTTTTGCTCTTCCTCCAGTGCCGAAGGTTGTCACAGAGGAGGTTGGCAGTGAAGTGGCTCCAGATGATGAGGTCCCTTAGGTGTCCAAGACTTCACTTTTTCTTTATCTTTGTAATATTCTTCTTTTAATGCTCCTTCTTGTAATAAGGCTCAATTTAATAAAATTCCTTCTTTCCTCCAAAATTTGGCTAAGTCTCAAGACAAGTTTCTCCTTAAATGATCTTCGATTCCAAGGGTTAGTTTGACCATTTTCGGTCTAGGACCCTTGAGAAGATATTTCGCACTTGTTATCAACCATCTTCGGCATAATCACCAATTTCGGCGAATATCTTTTGGCAAAGCTTTGCCTGTTTTTATCAGCCATGTTCGGTTGATGCACCAAGTGTAGAATTTTTTCAAAGCATCTGAATGCCATGTGTTTCTCAGTTCACCACCTTCGGCATCGCCGAGCTTGTAGACTCCTGGCCGAACTTCATCAAGAACCAAATAAGGCCCTTGCCAGTTTGCCAGAAGTACTCCGTGAGATGGTATTCGGGGTTCAAACTCAGCCTTTTGGAGGAGAAGGTCCCCCTTCCTAATTCCTTTTCACTGACATGCGAGTTTGTAGAGATAGCTACTTGATAGCAGAAGGGCTATCGCCCTCGAAGGACTTCACATGTGCGCGCCACCTCCGGTTGAAGCAGACACAACAAAACCCCGGCAAAGAAAGGGCCACAGCACCCTCGGACAAGTCGGATAGGCGCTACCCTTAGGAAACCCATGGGACCAACTTCGGTCAGAATGAGTCACCGCCCTTCCCGAGGGTGACCTCGAACCGACCTCACATGCCCAAGACCAGCTTCGGATACTTTCTGGGCCACCCTCGGGGTGTGCTTATGAAGTGCCATCACCAGGTACTCGAGCCTGACCTCGGGAGAGCCCAACCAAAGGTGCCTCGTACAAACAAGGGACCTCCCTCCAGAGGAGCTCACTTCCCTGAATGAGCTCTATACCCCGAAGGAGTTCGGTCCCCCGAAAAGGCCACACGGGCGTACGAGGTAATGGCTGAGAAGTCTCTAACACACCATACTTGTACAGCCCCTGACATGCCGCCCTCAGACATGCTCTGACACATCGTACTCGTACAGCCCCCGACACGTCGCCCTTGTATGACCTAGACTCCTGGTAAGGTGGCCTATGGTCGCCTAAAGGCTCCCCCTCTCCCGAAAGTACAGACCGCATCCAACCGAACACGTGTCACGATCTGGGTAGGCTGTGGCAAATGAACTTCTCCTATTCACCTCCTTATAAATATTCAGGAAATGCCCCAGGTAAGGGGACCCCCACTCCAAGGAAGAATCTCTCCACTCTCCACTTATTCTTCATTTTTCAGACATTGACTTGGACTTCGGAGAATCTCCCCCTGGAGAAACACTCCGGAGAGCTCCTGACCCTTGCTTCTCTAAGTCCTTGCAGTCCTTCTCCCACATGAGGCTCCTCATCCAGGCGTTCCCTCACCGAAAGTTTCTGCTCCAGGATCATCATGTTGCACAATGAAGATGCGGAAGGGCATCACTACTTTTTGCTAAAAAGCTTTTCTTCTAAGCTCAGCCACTTCTCTTTGTTCATCAATTAGGCTGAGCTTGGTTCTCAACTCGAGGTTATTCCCTTCTTCGTCAAACACTTGTACCCTAATAGATGGCTAAACCAGTTCGATAGGAATAATGGCCTCCATGCCGAAGACAAGTGAGAAAGGTGTTTCACCTGTGGCCCTTCGGGGTGTTGTCCGATAGCTCCATAGCACACTAGAGAGTTCTCCTGGCCATCTTCCTTTTGCTTCCTTCAATCTCTTCCTCAAACCATCCTTTATGGTTCTGTTGGACACCTCTACCCATCCGTTACTCTAAGGATGAGTTACCGGGGTAAAGTGCATTTTTATCCCGAGGTCGGTGGTGAATTCCTGGAACCCCTTGTCAATAAACTGGGAACCGTTATCAGCCACTATCACCCTCAGTATCCCGAACCTGCATACGATGTTTTTCCATATGAATTTCTGTATGTCCTTCACCAAAATGGTTGCCAGACGCTCTGCCTCAATCCATTTAGTGAAGTAATCTACTGCAACTACGCAATACTTCACTCCTCCAGGTGTAGTTGGGAGTGGCCCGATGAGGTCAATACCCTACACTGCAAAGGGGCAAAGATAGTTAGCCGAAGTTATCGTTTCCGAGGGTAGCCTCTGGATGTTGGCATGTCTTTGGCAATTGTCATATTTCTGGACAAACTGCCTCGTGTCCTTCCTTACGGTGGGCCAGAAGTATCCTTGGTGGAGTAGTACTCCTGCCAGAGCGTTAGTTCCTATGTGGGAACCACAGGCCCCCTCATGGACTTCTTTGAGGACCATCCCTAACATCCTCTTCGCTGACACACCTTTAGAGTGGGGTCGCATACCCTTGTCGGTATAACTCCTCCCCGATCAGGAAGTGTTGTCCAGAACGTCTTCGCACTTTTGTTGCCTCAAGAGGGTCTTTGGGAAGTTCCGAAGTCATGAGGTACTTTTTTACGGGATCCTTCCATCCTCTTTCCAAAGTTGCTATGCTCATTATTGCTATGCTTAGTTGGCTTAGCACTTCGGTGGACTTTTTTGTCTTGGCCAAAATATAAGCTTTAGTATTGTTTCGGTGAGGCATGTTCTCGATGTGTACCGTGTTGAACTCTTGGATGAGCTTTGTTGTGAGGTCATGATACTTTGCCAAGGTTGGGTCCTTTGCGCCATATGTTAGTGTTGTGCCCAAAAGCCAATCATGAGATGATTGTATTTTTGCACATTGAGTCATGATATTTTATTAAGGCATTAATTCAGCAATTATGTTTGTTGTTTTGTTCCTGCGTAACTTAGCAAACATAATTGTAACCCTAGAATAATGATATTCTTAAAAGTCCCTGGTCTAGTATTATTGTGGAGTGGGTTGCAATAATACATAACGACTAGCATATGTGGAGACTAATATGAGATATGTAGTCTACATATGGGTACAAGTTGGAGAACTTGTGTACTGGACCGACCCACCATGAGAACACTACATGGATCGTTATATGAGTTTCATAAGTGATTCCCATAGTGATCAGGGTATATGTAGTCCTTCGACCTAAGATCATCAAGGTTCCCTACATGTGAGTCACATACTTTGATACTTTCCTTTGTTGCTCGTAACTGAGTGAACTTGAAGGAGGTCATTGGGTATGTCACATATCATGAGGAGGGATTTGTATGTGATGGCCAGGGGCCTCATCGTTCAGAGTCATGGTGACTGGAGGAGAGACTTCTGGGAGGAAGAACGCCTGGTGGATTGGATCGCCCAAAGGAGAGTGCCTGAAAGCTTAGAAACAAAGGGTTAGGAGGCCCCCGGAGTGTTTTACCGGGGGGGAGCCTCCGACGCCCAAGTCAGTGGTGGCTGAGAGAAAGGCAGAGAAAGTAGCATAAAGGGCTGAGGAGTCTCGCCTGGTAATTTTCTCAGAGTGTGGGAGCAGTGTTTTGCCAACCAGCCTCTTGCCAGGTATTAATTCCTGGAATTTATAGGAGTGCCTAGCCCGTTCAGATCGCGACACGTGTTCGGTCGGATGTTCCTGAATTTCTGGGCGTAGGAGACAGATAGCTGGTAGCAGGTTGCCTTGAGCCATGTGCTGAGACAGGCCATGATGTGATTCTGATGGCGTCAGCGTAGCAGTGCGCCTTTTGAGGCAGATTGTGGCGTCTGCGAATGGATGTGTCAGAGGCTTCCTTAAATGCTTCCATAAATGCTCCTGCCGTACTCCCGAGGTCCCTGGGTGAGGTCGTCCTTTGGTACGGACAGAGCCTCTTCAGGAAACAAGCCCTCAATTCGGGGGTTCCCTGTTTCAGGGAGTTCCGCCTTCTGGGATATCATGTTCGGCACGCTATGTTTGGTGCCGCTTTTTCGAAGGCGATCTGTTCACAACCTTGGGGGGCCGAGTAGTGTCCTCGGGTTTTCTTGGCATGCCGGGCTCAGAGCTCTTCGGCTATCTCCCGAGGTGCATGATCACACCTTTTCTCGGGTAGCACCAGTTCTTCTGGCCATTCTTGTGGCAGGGAGTTTGGCCAGATCGAGGCGATAGCGTTTGGCTATCAGTATGATCAAGATGGGATTTGTCCCTCCTATGTAACGGGAGCGATATCTTCGGGCCCCTTGATAGAGTGAGACTTAGAAAATGCATGGCCATGCTCGGATGAGTTGATATGCAATATCAATGTCATCAGTTTAAGTTAGTCTACTCGGTAATCAAGAAACCAAAGATTGGGCTATACGAGAGTGACACATTCCATGTCTCGTGCTTAGTCTTGATGTCTTGAACAAAGGGACAATGGCATATATCGGTGATGATCATAAAGGTATAGTCGAATCATCGACAATCTTGTCGCTTGGGTAGCAATGATGTGTTGCTAGACACCGCTCATTGCTTATGATCATAACAATGATCATAAATGTGATTTATGATCATTGCCAACGTGATAAGAGCCTATTGGGTCACACACATAGAGCAATTTGGATTATTAGAGTGCATGGGCTAATTATTTGGGTTATGGTTTCACTTTAATTTCGTATTAATAATGGGCCCAAAAGTTGAGCCATTATTAAGCCCAGAAGGAGATTAAAGACAAAGAAGCCAATACAGAAAAAACAAAGGAAGTACACTTTTTCTGGAAACAAACCTGGTGGAACCTCGACAACGACGTCCTCGGAGTCCTCGGCCTCCTCGGTCGAAATGCCCTTGCCCTTTCGCCTGTGCTGCTCCTCGGTAGAAGGTACTTCTACCACTACATCAAGGAGGGCCTGCGACGCAGTAGGACTTTGGGGAGGGACGTCGGTTGGAGGGACGTTGGCGGCAGCAGGGACCTCGGCCGAATCATCAGGCGGCGAAGTGACAGCAACCTCGGCGTCCTCGTTTCCCTCCCCAATACTTTCCAAAGGGGAGGAAAGAACAGTCTTCTTTGCCCGTTTAGCCGAGGGACCAGCACCAACGGACTTCCGCCTTCGGGAAGTCGCCTTCTTTGTCTGCTCCCCCTTCTCCACTTGGCCGGAGAAAAGGGACTTGTAATAGGCGGCAGTCCCGTCGCCCATCTCTGAAAAAGGAGAGAAACATCAGCGTAAGTCCGAGGAAAAAACAGCAAAGGAGTAGAAGATGACTCACTTTCGACAAGCTTTTCGAAAGAAATTTCCTCCTTAAGAAGCTTGACCAACCAGGAATCCTTCCCGGCGATGGCAGGAGCTGGCATCTTGAGGTCAGTCTCGTGCTCCTTTACCACCTTTAATTCCCGAAGGACCTCTTCGGTCATCAACTTCCAGTTGATTGGAAAAGGGTAAAGGGCGCGCGGAGCGACCTCGGGATCCCAGTCAGAGACAGCCCGAATGCGGGCGTCGAAATCCGTGAACACGGGAGCCAACTCTGGGGTCAGCAGCATCCTCGGATCAACAACGTCCACATCCAGTGTTCCCTGAGCCCATTTGGTCGGAACGTACGACCAGGCCTCGTCCATCTTCAGGAAGAAGAACTTCTGTTGCCACCCCCGCCAGCTATCCTTAGTGGCGAAGGTGAACATGAATTTCTTGCTCCCAGATCCCCGAGGTAGCATGAAATAGAAGCCACCCTTCGGGACCACAGAGAGCTTGTAGTACTGCATAAAGATTATGAAATGGGGTTCTATCCCGAAGACGCCACACATGCAGAGGTAGGCGTTAAAATAGCAGAACGAGTTCGGGGGAAGCTGGTTCACAGCAATGCCATGAAATTTGCAGAACTCGCACACCATCTTCGGGGGAGGATACCGAAGACCGGCCTTCAGCTGGGCTCGAAAAACGGTAACCTCCTTACTATGGTTTGAAAAAGCATAATGGCTAGAACGAGGCAGCCTAGTAATGGCGTAAGAGGGAAGAAAGAATTTTTTCTTCCACCTCTCTAACTTTGCAGGGGTGGTGCAACAAGGATGGGCTAAAAGAGGCTGCCAGCTCTCAGGAATGGGCATTTTCGACATGAAAACGAGTTTGAAAACGGAAGAAAACAGTTTCCAGAGAAAAACTCAAAAGAACAGAGGGATCAAAACGCTCTGGAAAACAAAAACCCACCGAAAGATTTGCCAAAATCTGAGGACGCCGTCGTGAAAGTTGGCTGGAAAAAAGCTCTGATTAAGGTAGCTCCGCCACAGAAAGCAAGAAAGTGCAAGAACAGGGGCAAAGCAGAGAAAAGAGCAGAAGAAAAAGCAAAAGGAACTTATGATGGAATGGGCTATTTATAAGCCAGAGGTGGGTAACCGAAACATCGTCATAAGTACCCTTTGGAGGCGAACCGTCGCCGTAACTGCTCTCTGCACCTGAAAAGGCGCGCCCTCTGTAACCGACGCGACTCTCCTCCAATGGCAAAGCGCCACGTGTCAACCGCTGCGCAAAAATGGGGGACACGTCCTCCAAACGTCCCTTGAAAACTGGGACACGTCTTCTGACATCCCTGGAAAACTGGGACGCGCCGCTCAGACTGACACGCTTGGCCAAACAGACCTGCAGAAACAAAGAGCAGGCCAACTCGAGGACGCCAAGAGACAGGCTATGGCCGAACAGCCCATGACCTTCGGGCAAGAGGTGTATCTTCGGCACAGGCTCCGCCTCGAAGACACCAAAGAACAGGCCAAGGCCGAAGAGCCCATGATCTTCGGGCAAAAGGCGCATCCTCGGAACAGGTTGAGCTTCCAAAGAGACTCCCATAAACAACCTCGGAAAGAGATGCAAAACCGAAGTCTTCACTTCGGCTTTCCAAAGGGGGGCATGTGATAGCCAAACGCTATCGCCTCTATCTGGCCGAACTCCCTGCCACAAGAATGGCCAGAAGAAGCTGGCGCTACCCGAGAAAAGGTGTGATCATGCACCTCGGGAGATAGCCGAAGAGCTCCGAGCCCGGCACGCCAGGAAAACCCGAGGACACTACTTGCCCCCCCAAGGTTGTGAACAGATCGCCTTCGGAAAAGCGGCACCAGACATAGCGAGCCGAACATGATATCCCCGAAGGCGGAACTCCCTGAAACTGGGAACCCCCGAACTGAGGGCTTGTTTCCCGAAGAGGCTCTGTCCGTACCAAAGGACGACCTCACCCAGGGACCTCGGGAGTACGGCAGGAGCATTTATGGAAGCATTTAAGGAAGCCTCTGACACGTCCTTTCACAGACGTCACAAGCCGCCTCAAAAGGCGCTCTGACACACGGACGCCATCAGAATCACATCATGGCCCATCTCAGCACATGGCTCAAGGCAACCTGCTACCAGCTATCTGTCTCCTACGCCCAGAAATTCAGGAACATCCGACCGAACACGTGTCGCGATCTGAACGGGCTAGGCACTCCTATAAATACCAGGAATTAATACTTGGCAGGAGGTTGGTTGGCAAAACACTGCTCCCACACTCTGAGAAAATTACCAGGCAAGACTCTTCAGCCCTGTGTGCTATTACCTTTGCCTTTTTCTCAGCCAACCACTGACTTGGGCGTCGGAGGCTCCCCCCCGGAAAAACACTCCGGGGGCCTCCTAACCCTTTGTTTCTGAGCTTTCAGGCACACTCCCTTGGGCGATCCATCCTCCAGGCGTTCTTCCTCCCAGAAGTCTCTCCACCAGTCACCATGACTATAAACGATGAGGCTCCACGCCATCACAACGCGTGAAAATTGGCATGCATCTTTGTTGAATGAGGTTTGACATGATATGCTGATTGGTGTTTGTAGCATGGTGCATGGTTATAGCCCTTGATTGGTTGTACTTGTAAATACGGCCTGCGAGTCGTGCGTTTTCTTATCACCTCATTGTACATTCTCTTCTCACCTTACTCTTCTCGAATGTTACTCGAGGTTTCTATTATTGATGTAATGGTGCATTATGGGATCATGCAAGGTGGTATGTCCAAGGATCATCCAAGGAGGTTTGTCCAAGGAGGTGACAACAAAAGGGCAGCCAAGAAAGGAAGAGAAGGAGCTTGTGAAGACACTTTTCTTTTCTTAGGCTTTTATGATATTCTCATTGGCTTGAGAATATCGCATAGTTTGGGCTATAACCATGTCACGTTTATTTCTTGTAAGCATGAGATGCATGTTTTATATTTGTATGTGATGCATGTATAAAACAACCGGAGATAACAAATTGGTGAGATCAAAAGAAAAATCCCTCAAACAAATATTAAGTCATTAAATGTGATGCCTTCCAAATGTTGGCACTCGTCAAGACTTTGATCAACATTAGGTGGGTTTGCCAAAGCAAAGCACCTATGTTCATCTTGGTAAGGCGCGATGGGATAATAGTGATATCCAAACTGCTAACTTTGGGTTCGACTTAACTAAGTCATCCTAATAGGATTAGGGACTTAGAGGCATAGAGTTGGGCTTAAGTTCATGAGATGAGCTTGGACAAGTGTTGTTCACCCAACTATCCAAGAGTTGCATAAGATGCAATTGGCAAGGAGTTGCCTACCTAAATAGCTGTAACTTGAGAGAAAAGCCAAAGCTGACTCAGGTTGTGGTCAAATATGGATCTTGGCCCACTAGAATACCTTAGCGCCGAGGTGTTCCGAAATAATATCGAGGGTTATTATTTTGAGGAAAATAGTGGGAGTATCGTTTAATAAAAGTCCTTATTAAATGAATTAAAATACATGACTCTTACACTGCATATTTACTGTTGTAGATAACCATGGCACAAAACACATCGACACTTTCGTTGCGATCGATCCTTGAGAAGGAAAAACTAAATGGGACCAACTTTCTCAAATGGTACCGAAACTTGAGGATAGTCCTCAAACAAGAGAGAAAGGCTTATGTCCTAGAGCAGCCCATTCCGAATGAGCCTGCTGCCACTGCTCCAAGAGCTGAAAGGGATGCTCACAAGAGGCATTCTGATGATGCTTTGGATGTTGCATGCCTCATGCTTATTACCATGGAATCTGAGCTTCAGAAGCAACATGAGAACATGGGGGCGTTCGATATGATCGAACATCTCAAAATGCTTTTCCAAGAGCAAGCTAGGCATGAGAGGTTTGAGACCTCTAAGGCATTGTTTCAGTGCAAGATGTCTGAGGGAAGTCCCGTGGGTCCTCATGTGCTCAAGATGATTGGGTACATTGAGAATCTTGAGAATTTGGGATTTGCTCTTCAGAAAGAGTTGGCTATCGATGTAGTCTTGCAATCGTTGCCTGAAAGCTACAATCAGTTCATCATGAACTATAACATGAATGACCTTGACAAGTCCCTCCCTGAATTGCTCAACATGTTGAGAACTGCTGAGCAAAACCTTAAGAAGGCTAAGCCCATTTTGATGGTTCAAAAGGGCAAGGGAAAAGGAAAAGCCAACAAGAAGAAGGATAAAGCTAATGGAAAGTCCAATGCTAGTTCTTCTTCAGCTGCACTGAAACCAAAGGGTGGTGTGGCAAAGGAAGGGGAGTGCTTCCATTGTAAGCAACCTGGACACTGGAAGCGCAACTGCAAGCTCTATCTTGAAGAACTTGCTAAGGAAAAAGGAAGTAAGACTTCCACTTCAGGTATTCTTGTTATAGAGGCTAACTTTTCTACTTCCTCATCTTGGGTATTGGATACTGGATGTGGATCTCACATTTGTGCAAATGTGCAGGATCTAAGTAGAAGTAGAAGATTGGCCCGAGGTGAAGTGGACCTACGTGTTGGAAATGGAGCAAGGGTTGCTGCCTTAGCCGTAGGGACTTATGTTCTCACTTTACCTAGTGGATTAGTTTTAGAATTAGACAACTGCTATTTTGTGCCTACTATTACTAGAAATTTGATTTCTGTTTCTTGTTTGGACAAGAAAGGTTTTTCATTTATAATAAAGGACAAATGTTGTTCTATTTATTTGAATGAAATCTTTTATGGTAGTGCTTAACTTAGCAATGGGTTGTATGTTCTAGACCTCGAAGATCCAATCTATAATGTGAATACCAAGAAGGTCAGATTAAATGATTCAAACCCAACCTATCTCTGGCACTGTCACTTGGGCCATATAAATGAGACCCGCATATCCAAGCTCCATAAGGATGGACTCTTGGACTCATTTGATTTTGAATCATATGAGACATGTGAGTCATGTTTGTTAGGCAAGATGACCAAAGCCCCATTCACAGGGCAAAGTGAAAGGGCTAATGACTTACTAGGACTCATACATAGTGATGTATGTGGCCCTATATCCACACAAGCTAGAGGAGGTTTCCAATACTTCATTACTTTCACTGATGACTTCAGCAGATATAGCTATGTGTATCTCATGAGAAACAAGTTAGAATCCTTTGACAAGTTCAAAAAATTCAAGAATGAAGTAGAGAATTAACTCGGGAAAAAGTATATTAAAGTGCTTTCGATCAAATCCGGAGGTGAAGAGTACTTGATGATCGAGGAATTCTTTGACTATCTGAAGGAGTGTGGTATAGTATCACAACTCACTCCACCAGGTACACCTCAATGGAATGGTGTATCTGAAAAGAGAAATTGAACTCTGTTAGACATAGTTCGCTCCATTGGTTCGCTCTATGATGAGTCAAGCTGACATTCCAAACTCCTTTTGGGGACATGCTCTAGAGACAAGCCGCTGGCCTTTACACTAAACCGAGTTTCATCTAAATCGGTTCAAAAGACACCATATGAGATATGGAGTAGAGAGGCGTCCTAATTTGTCTTTTATGAAGATTTGGGACTGTGACGCTTATGTGAAACGTCAATTCTCTGACAAACTAGGGCCCAAATCTCAAAATTGCCTTTTTATTGGATATCCCAAAGAAACAAAGGGTTACAATCCTTCTGAGCAAAAAGTGTTTGTTGCTCGAATAGGTGCCTTTTTAGAGAAAGAGTTTATCTACAAAGGAACTAGTGGGAGGACGTAGAACTAAGCAATTCAAAGAAACCACAGGAGACATCGAAA